>DWAL01000504.1:0-10729 GCA_018230405.1 Heliconius hortense
TGGGGATCGAACCCACAACCAGTCGGTTTTACAGTCACACTTTGTGTCGCTGCACCACGATTGCGCCATCGGAGTTGATTTTTTTTTCCTTGCAAGAAGTTATCCAAATTTCGGAAACAATGGTAATCTATTTTTTTAGAAAACGTATAAAAAGTTGAACGTAGCGGGATTTGAACCCGCGCCTCATGGAAACCGTCCCGCTAAGGCATAGGTTCTCATGAAGCTACGTTGAAATTCTTATGGACGCCATACACGTTGCAGTGTACTCGTTGGAAATTGAAATATAAAAAGTTATAATTTTCCCAACCCAACTTGTGCAAACCTGCGTTTGCGCAAGTTAAAATGGACGAGACCACCGAAAAGAATTTAGTTCGCGATATAATAGAAGAATTTATAAATATTTACATAAATGAGCCATGTCTTTGGCAATAAAAATTGCTTATAATAAATTAATAAACAATACTGAAAATAAGAGCCAAATGCCAACAAATCCCAATCAACAATAATAACAATGATCATTCGATGATTTCCGATGTGCGAATAATGCATGTTTAATTCTAAATTCTAATCTTATAAATTTTCGTCGCAAAAATAATGCCAACAGTAAATCAGGTATTAAGCTCAGTTGGGCTCTTACAAGTCCTCCTACAGTCACAGCTGGAGAGTCGAGGATCACTCACTTTGCGACACCGAGTGCACCTCGTGGTGCTCTCACTGGACTCCATTCACAAAGTATGTCTCGGTTCGTATTCGACATATGTAAAAATGAAAAGAAGAAATTGTAAAATTGAGTTAGCTGTTTCTTTTTTTAGAAAGAAGTCTTGTTAATAATATTAGTTACGTAAGCTTACGTAGAAACAGTTAGATGTGACAGAGCGGGACTGTATACGAGCTGCTTCAATCACCACTCGTGGAATGGAATATTTAAATTAGTATTAATTTAATATAAGTTGTCTTCACCTGCCCTGTGCATATGATGTACCCTAAAGCATGAATCTATAAAAATAAAAAACCGACACTCTTGGCTGTTGTTGGCTGTTGGTACTCACAACTCGCTGAAGTATAATTCCGTAGTAAAACCGTGTAATTCGCATCACTATGCAAATTGCCGAACGCGCCAAGACTACTGCTGGTGGGACTACTGGTGTGAGTCTGAGGCGTGCCTTAATAATGCTTTTTGCAAAATAAATTATGTTCTTAGAGAAAACGACGTACTTCTAGAACATTTTCTGTTTGGTTCTTTGCCCGTCTAGTACTTACCTGTGCTAAATGGTCGATATAGTGAATATAACTACGTAGTTGCTTCCGTCGAATCCTGTCCTACTTATATTATAAATGTGAAAGTTTATGAGGATGTGTGTTCTACTTCCAAAGCAATTCTACTGAACGGTTATATATTATATATCATCAATAATTTATGTAAAGATATTGTATGATTTAGCTATAATGTATTAATTAGCTCAATAGAGCGAAACCGCGTTTGAGTCGCTAGTATCTAAACTAATACAATAAAATGGAAGTTTGTTTGGTTGAACGCTCTAACCTCACAAACATTACTGGTTCAATTTGAAAAATGTATGCCGGTGCCTCGTGCGCTGTCTGTATTTGTTATTAGCTGATGATGAAACTAATTTATTTTGTGTGCGAACTAAAAGGCTAAGGTATTATTATATTGCGTGTTGCAATTTTATGACAAATTTTATTTTGATACTGCGAATGCGATAATTTTCTTTTAATATTGCAAATTTTATTTTATCATAAATGGGAATAACTTGACAGTATTTAAAGAGAATGTTTTCTTCAGTATTCGTACGATGTTTTTTAATATTCTTCTAAACTGTATCTATAACGAAACACTTTGTGGAGTACAATTTGAGTACAGTAAAATTAGAAACTAAACGACCAACTATGTCTTCTAGAATAAAAAGAGTGTTGATAGACGGACGGACGGATTACAAAATCCTATAAAGATTCCGTTTTTACATTTTTAGGTATGGAACCCTACAAAACACATTCACAAAATATTTTGGACTCCTCTAGAAATTGCATATTCTACTACTGTTTATCTTTTTCTTTGCTTTGATTAATGGACAGGAAAAATAATAAATGTGACTAATTTCAAATCAAGAAATAAAAAGTTTGCATCACATTTAAAAACCACCCTAGTAAAATATATGTAAAAAACCGGATAAGTGCGAGTCGGGCTCGCCCGCCGAGTGTTCCGTACAAAACGTGGAAGTCTCGGGCTTTTTCTGAAATTCAGGCTTAGCTTAGCCAGAGCTCTTTTATCTAATACCTCATTTAAACTAGCGGCTTTAATACCAAATTACAAGACAACAATACAACAATTACATTAAAAGGGTGCAAATGTATAGTTTTCAGATGTTTTCCTAAAGTAGTACTACCTGTATATGCGAGCTGACGAATTTCATAATTCTAGGTTAATCGAAAGTCCCCAGTTAATTTTGATTCCCTTTATGATGTTAAAATGCGCGTTTTTTAATATTTAAGGCTATTATTTTTTAAGGATTTAACCACCAATGTATAGTGTTTAGATTTTTTCATGGACTAGTACTACTAGACTTCTAGACATACTAGTAGGCTCTTTACAGACGGACAACAACGTAGTCTTATGAGGGTTCCCTTTTCCTAAAAAGGTACGGAACCCTGAAAATATATGTATTTTCAGATTTCTAGTTTTTATTTCTTCTATTATGCAGTTATAGCTTTTTAAATATCTTTTTTTATTAATATTTCAGGGAAGCGTAAAAATTATAAATCTTTTTAAAATTTTAAATATTCATACGACTGAGAATCACATCATAATTACGTATCCTATCAGCTACCACTGAACTATGTGGTATGGTGTTTTATATAAGTACTATAGACTGATTCGTATAATGACATATACTTAAATATAAAGAAAACAACAAAAAGCTTCACATAAAAAAAAAATCACATTCACATAATGTGATAAGATTAAGCGAATAAAGCTATAATGGCTGAACGAAATTGGCAGGGAATAAAATGCAGCAGGCTGCAAGCAGGGTTGAAGGGCCGGCGGGCCAACGACCGCGGCACGCGATCTCTTCGCGTGATGCGGCTAGCGGCGGCGGAGCTGCCGGTGCGCGATGTAGGTCAGTGGGGCGCCGCCCCCGCCCCGGCACACCGGCCACATCCTGGTTACCAGGTACTGCCTTTTAGTTCACACACAACATGATTCATTCTGTGGATGTAGAAACAAACCAAAACCAGCAATAGCCAGTAATAGTTGCAATATAAGTAAGACTAAGAAGTATATGCTTATAATGCAAACAGAAAGTCCCTCAAACTTTTTTAATTTAAATATTCTTAAGCACATGTAGAGAGATTTTAAGCCTTTTAATTTGTAGGAACATCGGCTGAGGGCCGGGGCGGAGGTGGTGGCTCACCGTACTTGCAGTGCGCACTGGCGACGTATCGATCTCCATGTTGACGGACGGTGCCTCCATCATATCGAAATATACTGATTCGTCACATGAGCATGACCCATATTAAGAATTAGTGACCATAGACGCGACATCGGTCGTCATTCTCCATTTTTTTTAGTTTATGTGCTACAAACTAAAAACCAGTCGTGGCGCAGCGGCACAAATTGTGACTGTAAAATCGACCGGTTGTAGGTTCGATCCCCACACGAGGAAATGATATATTTATTTACATTTAATTCTCTGGTATCAAGGCGTCGTCAATAGCGTGGCGTTGAGTTCCGCCACTTTCTTTAACCACTCGGTTCTCCACTTTCCGCCTCCAGATCTCGGCGGAAAGTGGGGTTACGGCGTTGATCACAGATAAATGACCTGACATAATTATCGTTATGATTCGATTAACGCTATGTAAATGTCATTCGTGATTTTTTATAATAAAAAAAAACCGGTCAGACTAGCATACCGAGGGTTCCTAGGGCTAGATTTGTTTCTGTGCTCCAGGGGACCATTACCACATATACCTCCACCACCACAAAGTGGTCCTAAAAATTAATAAGGTCTCCCAAAACAACTATTTAATTTTGAAAAAAAGTAAGTTAACTTAAAATTTAATATAAATCATAGGTATATTCATACCAACTTACTTATTAAAAAAAGGAAAAGCGGAACCCTTATACGAACACGTATTTATTGAAACACATATTACATTTAGGATCTTTTTAGTATTTTGTGGGTGCATCTGCGAAACGCACTCTGCCTACAACGTAGGTCAGCAATGCAATCTCGAGTTGAGTCACTTTACTAATCGTTTATTATTTCTTTCTTATTTCAATTTTTTTAATTTAAACACAACCTCCAATTTAATTATTTATTACGCAATAAAGCTCAAAGCTACAAGCTAGTTATCTAATCCAGCGGCGCCATGTGCCGCGGAAATGTAAATGTCGATATTGCAATGATCAAACATTACTTATATATCTGAGAACTGGGTCGTTCCGTATACCGTATACCGCAATGTACGCACGCGGCGATTCGCGTACGGGGTGACGGTTGATGATGACTCGTACGATGGCTCGTTATGAGCACACCACCTGCGGTATGGAATTGCCAAAAATGACGAGAAAAACAATTTAGATTTAAATTACAACACTTTACATAGATTTTTAATATTTGTATTCTCTAAGACTTTTAAATCTTCCCATAATCTATATATTTTGTATATTACACAGAAAGAAGCTTGTGTGTTTCTCTTTATATGGCTCTAGATATGGCATTGGTGGTAGAACACAACGGCGCACACCTACGGGGGAACCCAACCTTCAATGTACCTGCAGTACACAATACAGTAGAGCAGGTCCTAATAGCGGTGACGGTTCTCCGAGACAATGGTATAAAAAATTGTGCATATCTTTATTGTGTATAAGTTTATTCGTTACATATTCATATATTTCATCGTCATTTCTTTGGGCATACGACCAATATCACCAGGATATTTTTATATATTTAAAGTAATGTTTTCGTGCATGTGACTAGCAACCCAGAATAGTATGGTGCCCAACCCAGAAATTTTACTTATAAATTTTACTTACAATAACATGTTCAAAGGTAAATTCCAGGCCCCCCAGTACCGCGCAGTGGCAGCTGGAAACGAGCTCTAGCTCGCGAGCCGGCTGCCGCTCCGCACCGTCGGTGCTCGGTGCTCGGTGTCTACCAATAATAAATTGGTATCGGAATGGACGATCAATATGGCGTTGTGAACAATAATAATATTTTATTACTAGGCGCGGCGCTCTGCCCGTCGCTGCGAATGCATTCTCTTCATTATATAACTATCAATTTGTGCGATGTTTTATAGCGTGCAGTGGCGGCTCAGTAAGTTGGTGTAAGTTAATTTGGCAAGTCGTTAAGTCTTAAAATAGTTGTGCTGTTGTACAATCCACCTGTCAAGTGTGTAACGCAAACCGGACGCCCGCTCTGGCTGGCTCGCGGGTCCACCGTCCGCCGTCCGCCGTCCGCCGTACGTGTGACATGACATTAATTTAATTATATATTTTTTTTATAACTTTTGTGTTATAAGTTTGTAGCTTTATTTTAAACAACTATCGTACCATTTATGTATATTTTTCCACAAATGTAGAAAATCATTATTATTATAATCATAAATTAAAAATGTAAATACTTAAATTCTGGACAATATGAAGTTTTCCAATTATAAAATATATAGGTATCGAGACTTATACTTTAAATCCATAAGAGGATATCTAATTTAAATGACAGATAATCTTAAATAAATCAACCGTCTCCACTTGCAAAGAGCTGACTAAGATGAGCTGAGCCTCATTGTGGAGGCGGATCGCGCGGATCGCGGGGGTCGCGCTGTCCACTGTCCCCAGTGGACAGCGCGGACCAGTCGTTGTAACGTTTTTATTGTTCTTATTCAAAGCTTGTTTCCAACATATTTAACTTAATAGCTGGTCGGTCACAGGTTACAAGTTACAACTTGCGAGTGCTAAAACAACAAATATATTAGTATATTTATGTAGTATACGTATTTCAATTCATATTACCTACTTAATCGAAATAAATATACCATCAATATTCTAATTTATTAAAAGAAGAATTAGCGTGTAGCAACAATCATAAATAGACTTTTTTAGACCTCTACGTAGCAGTTGATATTTTGGCGTGTACAGGAATGCCGGCCTAATTATGTGTTTGTTAAAAAACAATTTGCAATAATGATTGTTCCAGCGGCGCGCGGAGGCGATAAAACATCGTGCTGCTCCAGCTTGACCAGTGCTGGCTCTCGACGGTCGTGTCGATGCTATCGACTCGTGGAAAATTACTTTCATATATTCATACTAACTAAACAGTTGACGTTCACATGACATTTTAAAATTTTTAGACTTCTGTCGATATTTTGACACCATTAAGAATAATAAAACGTAACTTGACGTAAATGTTTGTAACTTAGACTGTAACTATGGAACGATATTAAAACACTGATAAAGGCAAGTGAGGTAGAGCCTTGTCGGGATTTCAAAAATGTATAATACTAATTACACGCGTTTAATCCGGTTAAAGAGTACCATTATTTTTTATTATTTTTTTATTTTAAAAACGATAAAGTGCCAGTCGGATTCGCCCACCGAGGGTGTCCGTACCAATTTCAGGTCAACGCGAAGTGAAACTTACAAAAGTTGATAAACCTAATTAATATGCACTCATTTTGTATGAAATTAACTACAATTGTTATCTTGTAATACTTTTTATGTGTAATATAAATTCCCATTTTTTCCTTTATTTATAAAGTCAAGTCGGCAAGTTCTCACTTCTTACCAAATTTTGAAATAATAGGTTTACTGAAATGTATATAAATTTTCAACACGTGGCAAATAAATTTGACAAATTTCAGTTTACGGGCGTATATCAAATGAGAATATGAAAAACGCTCGGAGCTCGGAAAATTGTAAGCATCGATAAGGAAATCGACAAAGACCGGTCTCCGCCCTAGCGCGGGCTGTCGGGGAGGGCGGGGCGGGCGGGGCGGCCTGGGCGGGCGGCGGCGGCAGTGCGCGGCGCGCGCGGCTCCCGTCGAGTCGTGTTCTGGCCCGCTTCGCGCCACGTGCCCCGGCCGCCGTCCACACCGCCCGCGCCCCGCACAGGGCGGGCCGTAGTCGGTCTGATAATGGTATCTATATTGCATGTTTCTCGTATGATCAACACTGTATTGACGCGTATACCTAATATAGTCCCGTGACGACTGCGTTTCTTAGTACAGTCCTAACTCCAGACTTCCAATTCATTTGAAACACCTCGATCGCCTCTGCGCTACACATTTGTGAGCGTCTTTCCCTTAAAAGCAACGTTTCGTCACAATCGTCTCCAGACAATGCGATAAACGTAAATATTTGAATCATTTGTAGTGTTTACATTAGACACGACTAGCTTTTGAGCGAACTTTACTTCACATACGTGCTTCGTAAGGCCGAAGTCGGTAAACAAAAGACAGACAGAAGTTGTTTACTTCCTCTGTTCGTAAAATTTTATAAAATTATTATGGTTCACGCGAATTCACATTGATAATAAAAAGTGATGAATTCTCTAAAAGTATAATATATTAGTTTCCATAGCTTTATCTATGTTATTAGTAAATTTAATAAAAAAAGATATTTATTAACAAATACAATGTACAATTTTTGTTACATCTGATGTGGGTCCCGATACCCACACCCCCCCACTAGGTACTGGTACCCAACACTAGGTATTCCGGTATTGTGGGTTCCAGTATATGATTTTACAATATATCGTTTAATTTGCTAAAAAATCTAAAAGATAAAGCCATCAGCCATTGTCGTGTTACACGGTCATACAGGGCCGCAAACACATGTATTACATTGAAAGTACCCGTCGTAAAGTGTGATAGCTCTGTAATAAAGAGGAGCCGACAGGCGGCGACGGCGGTCCATCAGTTTAGGTGGGTACTAAATATAAACTCCCTGTACAGTCGAGCTTCATCATGGGAAAGAATCGAAATGTAGTTTTAAAGACGCCCCGGCTCGCGACGGCCGCCGCCGGCCCAGCGCCACGCCCGTACTAACCGCGCGCTTCGCCCGCAGGAGCCGCGCCAGGAGTCGCCCGCGCCCGCCACGCTGGAGGCGCTGCGCCGCCACTCGCGCCAGGTGGCCGCGCGCCGCGTGCGCCGCGTGCAGGTACGTCCGGCAGCGCTCAGCGCCGCGCCCTCGCCCCGCAGTGGCACTAACGCCGCTTCGTCTGTTGCAGTTCACGGAGCGCGCGCGAGATGGCGGTCGCGGCGACGGCGCCGGTGAGTGAGCGCCCTCGCTAAATATAACCAGTCAGGTTGCGCCTGCGCTGCGACGCCCTCATTGCCGTGTGTTTGTGCAGAGAGCGGCGGGTCCGAGATGTCCGGCGGCAGCGGCGAGCGCCGGCCCTCCACCTGCCGCGTGGAGCTGGGCGCGCTGCTGGCGTCCGAGCCGCGGCCGCCCGACAACAAGGTTAAGGTACGACGGCGACGGGCGATCTTCTTCAGGTGGCTAGAGTTCAGAGGTCATGTAATAAATGATACTATATTAACTTCCAGAGGTAATTCGTGTAGGGTGGATAGGGTATCCAATACGACGACTTCCTTGTAACGTCAGAGCAACAAGACCAATACCTGTACCTATGTCACGTACATTACGACCGACCTATTTGCATAACGAGTGTGTCGGCCCCCGAAGGCTTCGACACTTTGACAGCGACCTTATGACAATTCACCATTAACAACTGACCTACTTCACGTTTATCGTCTCGAACCGCACGGCGACGATCGACGTGAAGTTACGAAAGCATTCGTCAATTTAGAAATGTCTACAAAATTTTAACATCAATACTTGCGGTCTTTCAGAGTTTAACACATTTTCAACTGTAGGTATTTCACAAATTAAGTACATTAAGAACTGATACTGAGTACTTCGCCCGCGGCTGGAATGTAGTTATTTTGGTAATATAAATAGAAAAAATAAATACACGCGTAGTTCATCACGTTAACTAAGCAAGCATGTAATGTTTACAAGGTGCAGGAGGGACGGACCAAGTAGCATAGTTCGTAGACACCAAGTCGATATTTTTTTATTCATTTCATTTAAAATATTATTTTTATAATAATAACAGGACTAATGGAAATAGTGAAACATACTTAAAAACCGAAAAAAAAGAAATCAAAATTGTGCTATTAAAGTGTTTGTTAACAGCGACACAGTATACATGGTATGACAGAGGAAGAAAATGTGGTCCGACCGCATCAGGAGATGGCCGTGCTGTCTCTCGAGGAGAAGAAGTACCTGCTGGGCGTGGAGCGCGGGGACGTGGCGGGCACTCGCCGCGTGCTGCAGCGCGCCCGTGACACCGGTCACATCAACGTGGACTGTGTGGACCCGCTCGGCCGCAGCGCGCTGCTCATGGCCATCGACAACGAGAACCTCGAGATGGTAGAGTTACTCCTCGAGTTTGGCGTTGAGACTCGAGACGCGCTACTTCACGCTATTTCCGAAGAGTTTGTGGAAGCTGTAGAGGCGTTGCTGGACCACGAGGAGAGAGCCCGAAAACCTGGTGAACTACATGTAAGTCGAACGTAGCTTTCATTCTCTTACAGTCACAACATTTATTAGCAGGCTAATATTTATTTTCCGTCGGTACGCAGAGCTGGGAGGCACTGCCGCCCGAGACGGCCACCTTCACGTCCGACATCACGCCGCTGATCCTGGCGGCGCACCGCGACAGCTACGAGATCATCAAGCTGCTGCTGGACCGCGGCGCGGGCCTGCCGGTGCCGCACGACGTGCGCTGCGGCTGCGACGAGTGCGTGCGCTCGCGCCGCGAGGACTCGCTGCGCCACTCGCGCTCCCGCATCAACGCGTACCGCGCCCTCGCCTCGCCCTCGCTCATCGCCCTCTCCTCCAAGGACCCCATCTTGACGGCGTTCGAGCTGTCGTGGGAGCTCCGTCGGCTGTCAGCCTTGGAGCATGAGTTTAAGACTGAGTATCAAGAGCTTCGAGTGCAGTGTCAAGAGTTCGCGACGGCCCTGTTGGACCACACGCGCACGTCTCACGAGCTACAAGTGCTCCTCAACCACGAGACGGGCTCCCCTCAACAGCCATTAACCGAAACTGGAGCACCGGAAAGGATGCGATTATCGCGACTCAAGTTGGCGATAAAATTGCGCCAGAAAAAGGTAACCGAAAAGAATCGATTTTACCCTTTAACCTTTTGCTTATAGTTTATGTATGATATGAAAGAAATGATGAAAGATGAGATGTAAAACAAAATAGCTGAAAGATAAAAAGTAATCATATTATAAGAACAATAATTTTAACGTGTCTTATTGCTAACATACAAAATTTGCTATTTATCTCATCAATTTTTCACACATTTGTTATATTTTTTATTTATTTGCATAATATTAATCTGTAACAACTTTTACACAATTCTTTAAGCTGTAAGTCATTTGAATGAATTTAAATCTCATCAAATCACTAGTAATATATTAGAAGACATTCATAATATGTAAGATTAACTGCGTCCATAAGCAGAGTAGTTGAATACTGGCTCACAACCACATTGAAAGCGTGGATCTGCTACTGCACTAGCGACCCACTCGCGCCTTCGCCCGTATTGATTATATCATTTATACATTCAATAATTTATCATAATTTTGAGAAAGTGCAAGCACTACGTCGCTGTTTGCGAGGTCGAAATCGGCG
>DWAL01000505.1:0-10717 GCA_018230405.1 Heliconius hortense
TCGTGCCACTGCGCCACGACTGGCCTCGATTGACTTATCTATATGTAAAATATATTAAAATAATAATTCATTCCCCCGAGTAGGGTCCGAACCCACAATCGTCGCGTTACAGTCACACGCTTGTGCCCCTGCGCCATAAACCCTGACCCAACCAATAAATTGTAAGTAGGTAGTGCTAATAAATTAATGTTTGCTTGAACGAACAGGCATTGCTTATACAAACTATTATGTCAACGTTCACCGGACGTTCAATAAGAAAAGTCACGTGGGCGTTTCTCATTTCGGCTTGCGTATTGTTTTGTGTTATTGGAATAATTACACTTTGTACGCAGGTAAAATCATTTTTAATGTTACTATGACTTTATATTTTATATATGTATAAAAAAATATCTAAGTATATTTTTGAATTATAAAAAAATATCTCGCCTGTCCCTAATAACATTTTCGGATGTGAAAATCTGCAATTTTATAGCAGAGCCCGTCAAAGCTTAATATATTATTATTTTTTTATATTAGGCAGTGGTTTAATATATATATATTTATATGTTTAGTTTAATATTAAGAGTTTGAACATTTTCATTAACCAGTACCTACAATAATAAATACATGTTTTCCCAAAAAATATTACAGGGTGGAATGTACATCCTTAATTTCCTTATGACGTGGCCGGTAACGAAACCCCGTATCCCCATAGCGGCGGCAATATCGATAATTATCACATACGTCTATGGACAAACGACGTTCTGTGAAGACGTTTTCTTCGCTGTAGGGGAATACCCTTGTGTTTTCTTAAGAATTTGTTGGGCGTTAGCACCTATTATGCTTTTGGTTAGTTGCGGTTTGTTTTTTTTCCTGTGAATTAATAAATAGTATCTATTTTGTAGATGTATCGTAATATTAAAGTTAGTTTTAACATTGATTTCTTTTCACTTCAAAGTAATATTTATATCTTAATATTTTGAATACGAAGGAAAAGTCCAGATATAGTGATTTCATGAATGGATGAATGGATACATGAATGGGTTATAATAATACATAATATTTTCTTATTTATTTATTTTAGTTTTACGTTGTATTCCACATACATAGCAGGGTAGGCAGAGGGAACCTAGTGTTGAGACACTCTGTTCCTCTCATACTGTCAAATTTTCAAGAAATTGCGTGTTGAGTGGTGAAACTCAACGCCGCGCTTTTTCGGGTACCATGGCGAGTAGAGGGCTCATTTTCATTGGTCGTTACAGCACATATTCGTTATACCGTTCCGTTTACGCATGCCTTAGGGACCGCATAAAAACGAATACAGCAGTAATCGTTTTCATCAGTCGATAGAAACAGGTACAGAGGATTTCCGTTCACGCTTGCCGCGACCGCGCGAGTCTTGCTTTATACCAAATATTCGGGGACTCCCCGTTGTATAACGAATAAGTTAATGACGCTGACGCTATGCCGCTGTGACGGCTGCTTGTACGTAATATAATTAATGGTAATGTTTACAGGTAAACTTTTTATCAAGCTTGGTCTCACTGCAGTCGGACACGGCTGGATGGATACTGACCGTGGTCACTTTGCTGCCTACCGTCGTTTATATGACTTTATATCTCGTATTTAAATTTCGTGTTCGGGTATACATACATTTTTATTTATCTATATTTTATAAATCGCTGCAGATGGTTTATTGTAATATTTGATTTGCCGTTCGATTACGCGTGCTGATAAGGAGTTCAAATATTATTTGCCGTTAAGTTTAAGCTTATTACTTTCCCTGGTTTAGTTAAACAGTATGTGTTGGAAGATCCATTATACAGTATGAATTATATATTGAATGATAAACAGAAAATAGAGAACGAAACGACTACTCAATAGGTTTTTTTCTGGCTTCCCCGTAGTAATAACAATTATGCTAAGATGTCAGAACTGACACTTAAAATAATTTAAACAAATACCGGTAGTTAAGCCATTAACAAAAACAAAATAAAATCAACGTGCAACCTTCAGGTTTGACCATTGATAGCCATTGATTGACATAATATTGTATCATTTTATTTTATCCGCCGGACATAATCTAGCCAATGAAAAGTAATTATTTATCTGTGTATATCGAAGTCACAACTATCGCGTTTATAGTCAATGCACTGTGCCATTGTACCAACATGAGCTTTGGATTCTGGACTCTTTTCTTATTATTCATCACGTTGATTTGTTACAGAATATGGTTGGAAATGAAAAATAAGGGAGTTCATAATTCTATTACTAATAATATAAAACAAGCGTGAAAAAGGTGTTTTATTTTATATTAATGACTGTCTGTAGTAGATCCTAGTACCATTATAAATATGTTGGCTTTATTATTAATTAGCCAAATAAAATCTTCGACTATCGCGATTCGCGATTTGCCATAAATTAAATGAACCTATATATATATTTAGTTTTATACATTTTTGGAAATTCATAATCGCGCTCACGGGTAGGCTACCCATGTTTGAAAATTATTTTCTTCTCATGTTGTCTCTCCTAATATAAGAAGCTCTTAAATAAAAATAAAACAAATAGCTCAGAATGACACCATATTTTATTCACAAAATTTTTCATAACACCAATTTGTTACCAAAATAAAGGATTATTTTATAATTAGTCATACACACATCCACTTTAACAACTTAGAGCTCTGGTCATAATGGACAACGCTTATACAAGCTTTGATCTTAGACTGGCCTCGCCCATTACACCCAGTAGAGTATATTATTTACACATTTCAAATAAAAAGTGAACAAAAATTAAATATTTCATATTAAAACTGTAACTTTCAGACTTCAAATTAGACGTATTATATTCAATATTAGAGAATATATAAAAAAACATCGTACACAAAAAGTACACAGTTGTAAATTTTGGGAAATAAGTTTACTTGTTTCAGTAATTTTTATTAAGAAATATTTTAGAATATTCGAGAAGGCAGAGCGGCCTAAAGTTACAGTTTCAATACAAATCGTAAGTCATTGGGACACACTTTAATACAGCCTTGGATCTTAAAACTATAATTAAACATAACTTAAATAATGATCCTCTCATATAAAAATAATGATGCATTTAAAATCTAAGTACCTATATAGACCGCAACCGTTCATTGTAACATCCAGCTATAGTACTATTATTAGCTATAATACTATTGCACAGCTATTTCGATAAATTTAGTTCTAATTTAGTTATTTTTTTTTCGATATTCTTCATTGCACCGAATATAAAAATTTCGATCTGGGACTAGAAATACGAAGTGTTAGGTTGCAGTCACACGAGTTTCTTAAACTGCGGACTAATTTACAATTTTCGATTTTATATAGGAAATTTATATATTAAAAATAAACCTTTAACATATAAAAAAATGCCGCTGTCAAAAAGCTCGCGTGACCGCGAGCCTTATATTGTATAATCAGCATGTCATACGGTTAGACGCCAGCGTAGCTTTGTCATGTAAAACTCAAGATTTCCACATCCAAGTAATATAAATACGATCAGATTTCCTTTAAAACTTGAAAATTAAATATATTTATCTAAAACACGCAGACTGTATAAAAGATTAAAACATATTTTTTTTTATATAGACAACGAACGAACGCCATTAGTGAAAAGTGCTCAAAGTCATAACATATATTTTAGATAATGTAAAAAAAAAACTATTTATTTATTTACGTATATTACAAATAGAGAATATTATTTTTTATATTATCATATCCAATAGTTTCACAATATGCATTATAATTTTATATAATTATAATTTAGACCACTTTACACTAACGACCACTAATATTTATACAAACTGTATATACCTAATAAAAAAAGTAGTTAAAATTGTCTGTATTGTGTTAAATTTAAGATTGCATACGATTCATTATTGGCACAAGAGCATTCGAATACAAGAAACAACTTAAAAATAATAATTAAAATGCTCACTCAGTTTTTTTTTGATCAATCTAAGCTACATCAGGAACGTTCACTATAAATACGACAAACTAAAACAATACTTAATTAACTATATCTACATAAAAAATCTGAATGATGGTGTGAAGCATAAATAATTTATGAAGGTAGTTGTGAAAATTACTGTTAAAAAAAACAATAATAAAAATCATGTTAGACACTAATCATGAGCAATGTTGTTAAAAATTTAAAAAGTTGCTCAAACAATCACAATATTAATAAAACTCCACATTTACAAAACTATTTATACGAGACATAAATATATATATATATATATTTATAATTACATCCCCCTACAATTATAATATTACAAGATGGATTGCCTTGGCCTTTAATAAGTTTTTCATTTAATCCTATGTGACGTCACAGCCAACAGCTGATGGATAGGATTGATTTAGTAAATAGGAGTGCGGCTTTAATACACTACATAATAATATATCCTAATTTAAAAAAAAAAGACAATAAATTCATTTATATATTACCTCTTTACCATTAACAAATCAAACGATTATTAGACGTAGAAGCATAAATTGGTCAGAAGTTTCGAACTTCAGTACATATAATGTGCAACATATTCTTAATTAAAAGGCAGCAATTATATGAAAATCTTATGCTAATGTGCTCATAAATTACAAATCTGCGTTGGGACCCTGCGTTCAGTCTCACGAGAGGAGCATACACAAATAAATAATTAATTTATGTATGTACAGACATGCGTCATTTTTATTAATATTATAAACATCCATATCACTTAAACAAACTTAATTTGTTCATATATAGTAGGAATATGCATATGTGCAGAATATTGTAATTTAATTATTTCTTTAATCATCACTTCACAATACAGCACACCATATTACAGGCAGTGATTAAAATAATATAATTATGAATTTGAAAAAATGTAATAATTCTAAAAGTATGAATATAATAAGTGTATGCTCCACTGTTTTACTTAAACAATAAAGTCACTCACTATAAGGAACAACATTACAACTTAAAAAAAAAAAACATTTGTGCAAATACAGTTAATAAATGATCTGATATTTTATATTTATTTTTAAATTCATTTCAGTTCTGCCCACTGTCTAGGGAAATATCAAATTTATGTTTGGATTATGAGCCAAAGTATACTCACAAAATAACAAATTTACTTTCTAAGTAAAACTAAGTTCATATATCTTAAAAGAAAATAATAAATTTTATTAACAACTTAATTGACTGTGTAAGCTTAAAAATATAAAGTGCAAAATAAAAAAAAAAAATAGTATACTACACACTTTGGCTCATACCAATTTGCCCATGACTAAATGATAAAAGAAATAGGTATGTGGTAGGAAGGAGTGTTCGAACAAACTCATATTTATACTGCCAATACGTATATATAATTGTAATATGAGCTACCCAAATTTCCGAATAAACGAACAACAACCAAGTTATACATATAAAAGGCTTAGAACATTAGTCGTAAACAACTCTGTACCACAAACGATAAAACTAAATCTATATTGATCGTCATTATATATAATAATAATTAAATTGACTAATTTAAAGACTAAAATATTTTTTATTACAATTGGACTCTGACCAAATTGTTTTTTAGATAATTTTTATAACACTTAAGTAGAAAAGCTCTATTTAGTAGCAAACTCAAAACATTATATTATAATTTTTTTTTTACCAAAATATTATTTGGCCACGAGGGCCAAAGAGGCTTACTTATCGAGATTGTTCTCTGCTTACTTTGACCCGTGCGGCATGTTTCATATCTTTTGAAAAGGCTTTCAATATATTGCCTTTGTAACTCGTAACTTATAGAATCAATTTACATCTATTTTGAAGGTATCATTATAACATTATATTACATTTGAGATCGCGCATGCTCCTTTCAAATTCTTAAATAGCTACAATAGAACTAGTCACTTCCAAAAACATACTATGGTTAAATTCATATAAATTTTTCAATACAAAAGATCAGACATTCATTACACAATACCAAAAATTTAAACAGAAATTATATATATTCTAGTTTGATTTTGAATAATATTAAAAACAGACACCCAGAGGCCAGAAAGTTAACATATTTGGTGCTTCAAGTATCCTAAGATCTCTGAGGGTCATCTTTCAGTAGAAATAATATTTTTTTTAAATTTCATGTATAAGAAAACTCTAAATACTTAGCACTATGGCATAAGAGATATCAGCCACAATATTTATCCTTATTATACTATTTTATAGATATACAAATAGTAATTTATTTTAATATTTTTTACATGGTGATCTATGTATATGAAACCCCTCAAAGAACCTTAGTATAATTGGGAGCGCCATATATAATCTATATATTTAATTTAACACTTAAAATATAACAATTATAGTAAACAAGTCATAGCAATTGTCCTTCACTTGGTATCACATTACAAGGGCACACCACCAATGATCAGTCCGTCGCAGCACCGTTTCATAAAACCCTACAGAAGCTTGCCATTCAAACTCTTATATAATATTATATTAAAAAAAATCTAGGACGAAATTTTAAGTCAACTCCTGATTTTTTTTATTAAAAATGCATTCTGGCATTCAATGCATATTTCGTTTTTATTGGCATGCACTTAGTACTGACGTAATAATATATATATTTTTAGTACATTATAATGCAAAATATATGAGAAATATAGAATAAAACCAAAACATGCACTTTTCTGTTATCACAATACTTTTTTTATTTATTCTTTGTACTTTCCATCAATTCACTGATTTCCTGATGTTTTTGTCAAAGAAAGATGATCAATACAGAATCATGTACGAAGTTTAACAGTAACACTATTTTTTTTACATTTTTAAAAAATTTATAACACAATTCCATATTGTCAAAATCTTATACACACTAATAATAAAACGGAGTGACAAGAAATATACTGTGTTAATTTACAATATTCTATATACACTATGAAATTAAAAAAATGGATGTCCATTTACAATCGAGAACTTAAATAGTAAATTTCATACATATATTATTTACATAGGTTAGACCACTTTCAACTCTAAACAGTTATAAGATATAATTTAATTTTATTGAATTATACAAATTATTTATATATATAAAAAAAAACAAAATCAGGACATTTTGTATCTTATACATAACAAGTTATTTACAAATAGCGCTATTTACATTAAATAACAGTTGGAGGTTTCTAGAAATATCCAGTTATGCACAATAGAGACATGGACAAAATGAGACAGTTTTAAGACATTTGTGCTAAAAAAGAAAATATAATAAGTTGCCAACTCATTAATGTTGGACTATTGAGTGCCAAGTTAAAAAAAAATACATATTTTTATAGCTATAATATAAAATTAAGTAAGCAAGTTAGCAACTTACATGGACATATAATATACATCTAAGACGTACATACTTATAAATAGTTTCGTTGTGCATTACCGAGGCACGTAACTTACACTATACATACACTTTCACAGTTGCTCACTGTCCACTTTATAATTTTTAATTATATATTTATATAGTTATTTTAATTTAAAAGATTTATTTCTTGACAGAAGATTTCTTATTTATATATTCATTATAGGCCTTATTCCTTGCGATGTGGTAGCAATGTGTCGTGTCTACGATACATTAACAAGTACGGCATTCTCGGAGGCTTCGGTTTCAACACTTGGGCATCTGTCACTTGGGTCACGGTGGAGTCATCATACCTTGAGAATAGAATAAAATGTTAACATTTGTTTGGGTTTATGAAAAACTAAATATTGAAATAAATTATAAACTCAGTAAAGTTTGTCTACATACAAGTGTTTTATTCACTTTCAGAGACGAAAAATAAGTAGCATCATTGTATATCTAATTTTATATATGCATATCATTAATTACATTTAATCACAAAATTTTCAATTAATCCTAATAATAATAATTAAAAAAAGCATCCACCATTTTACATTACAAGTGCACTGGTACAGTTCAATGTTTAAATCTATACTAATATAGTAAAGCAGAAGAGTTTTGTTTGTTTGTTTAAATGCTAAGATCTCTGTCATATCACACAGCCATGTAGTATTCATTATTGAATGTATTTATTTATTGGCAAATGCAGCATAATAAAAGTTTTATAGGTGGCATGCGAGCGAAGGCGCGAGTGGGCCGCTAGTAGTAAGCAAAAAAAAATATTAAGACAAGAAATCTAAAGTATATTTTTTAAAAGGTATACCTGATCCAACCAGCTTGCCCGTGGAAAGTATCTGTAAGGTAGTGACCCTTCACGGCCTCCACACCTTCATGGTATACAACAGCAAACAGTTTATATTGACGTTGCTTTGTCGAGTACTTTGTCGACATTATCTCTGTGGATATTAATATTTAGTATTTTAATAAACAAGTACTTTTTAAGAATTATATTAGTTTTATTTAATTTAAGTACTCAGTTCAAGTTGTCCACAAAATGGCGATATTTTTATCGCTTTCAGAGACGAAAAATATATAACATCATAGTAAATTGAATAAATGGTAATGTAGTAATAGTTAAAAGTAATAGTTGTTTAAAAAAACAGAACATGAAATTTAAACACATATTGTAATCTTTTAAAAATGTTTTTCGGTCATTGCAGTGTTAAATAAATTTAATTACAAAATGTGGGAGATACATGAAACTTTACAAAGTTTATGCAATCTCTTATATATTTTCACATTTAAAATACAAAGGCAATGACATTGGGACAGCGGACTGTAAATGGGACGGTTGTTGTGGGTTTGATTACACTTTAAATATTTTTAACTATCTGGTAAAATAAACTATGGTGTTGAGTTGACTAATCAATATGCAATGTCTCAATTAATGAAGGTGCAAATTGAGAATTTCTACCTACTAGGTTCTCTTTACTTTTCTATAACAAACCAAGGTAAAAAGGAAAAACGAAATCAAAAATTAAAGTATACATACTTTGATCAATTTTCAAGTCAATAGGGAAGTCAATGTTCTTAACAATCTTGGCAGTGTGGCCCTCAGAGTCCAGCTGGAAGCACTTTAGATGTAACAGCAAGACCACTGGCAGCTGTTCCAATGAGAGTTGTTGCCAGGCATCTGATACTCCTTCTAAAGTGTCCTTGCCTGATAGAAGTTCTAGGGCATCTTTGACTGTGACTGAACGCTGTAAATATAATTATCATTTTATTTTATTGTTTAATTTGTTTCGGCGCCGCAGCATACATTACTGTAATTGTAACGGTGGTGGGTTCGATCCCGCTTGGCTAAATGGAGTATTTTTATTACTGGCAAGTGGGGAACAGAGTGCTTAATATTTTCCTTTACCAACCATGCTATATACGGCATAGAGCGTGAAATTAAAAAAAATAAAACAATAAAAAGATAACCTCAATATCCAATTGCAGAGTAAAGAAAGGTTGTACAGCGTCAGTGACATCATGATGTTGCGCTCTATGCAGTCGAAGGCGAGTGCGGCCTCGGAATATATCAGCTACTGGCGTGCGACGCGCGGCCCAGCGGCGTTCAACCGCGCCGCGGTTACGGGGCCCCATTACCTATGGAAAATAACGTGTTTATTATATGTTTTACTTTTAATAATAAATAACTATATGTAGCACCATTCACAGTTCAAAAATACAAGTTAGCCAAAGGGTAAGTGATTTTTTCTGCCATGCCATGCCATAGCCACATAATAGGGAACTTCCATTAGCACACAGCACTAACCTCTCAGAATTAGTAACATAAAATAATATATTGTTTGTTTCCCGAAAATGAAAGTGATTTTTTCCAAACAAAATAAAAATCTCCCTATAAGAGATGCTAACAACATAAATAAGTTGTCTTGTTACCTATAAAAATTTCGACGTAGCTTGATGAGAACGTATGGTTCAGGGTCGGTTCGAGTCCCGCTACGTTCAAATTGTTATACGTTTTCTTAGTATTTTTATAATAAGTATTTTTCTTTCCTAAGTGTAGAATAACACTTTAAAAATGTTAAAGGTAAATAAAATATTGTTTTCTAAGTTGTGTAGTTTAAAATAATTTTATGTTAAATTTTGTTTACAAATATTACTATCATTGTTATATCGAGATTTGAATGAGCTTCAATGGTATATATTTATGTTTAGTCAATGATTCAGAAGGGCCTGCCAAGTTCTCTATTGAACCTTTTTTGACATGGTATATTTTTTTCCAAATATATTCAATGTAGCATGACACACTTTTGGAATGTTTTAATTAATTATATTTTAGAGAATAGATATACATATATATGCATACCTTCCATTCATCATCATCATCATCTTCTTCAATAGGCTGTTGTTGTTCTTGGGGAACAATACCATTTGGTTTTCCATTGGTATCTTTTGGTTCTTCTGGTTCCACCAGCTTTATCAACTGAAAATAAAAAAAGTGGTATTTAAAAATAAAATACTACTAAATAATGTTACTTTTGCGTCTTTTATACTAGTTATTATAAGTTAGTATAATTGTTACGTTTCAACATCGAATCACAAATGGAAACACGTTGCATTAGTGGTATGTGGTTTCTCTCAGTGAGATCATGTGGTACCCTCAAATGTCAAGTCTTTTCTTATACACAGACTTTCGTAAATGACGTTAAACTGTTTTATGATGAACATCCAGTTCTTCAGCAATGTCGAGGCTACTTATATGTCGATCTTGCTCCACGTTTTCAAAGATGGCACTGATTTTATCTGTGACAGGGCGTCCAGAGCGAACCTCATCTT
>DWAL01000506.1:0-10711 GCA_018230405.1 Heliconius hortense
TAATACAAATGGCGCTTAGATTGAAAGTTATGGTAGCGTGTTTTGGTTTTTTTTTGGTGCTTTATAATTATGTCTTACTTTGTTTAATGCAGTTGTTTTTGTTTTTACTATTTTTCTTTCAAATATAGAGCTTAGAAAAGAAATAAAAATTACCTAAAATACTTTATATTTTTAGGTTTACGTTGTATCCCACATATGGTATAGAAGGCAAAGGGAATCTATTGTTAAGACGCTCCTTTCTCCACTTTCGGTTGTACTGCTGTGACACTATACCTACTACACTGCTCTACTATTAAATATAAATAATATAAATCAACAGAAACTTTCATATTTCTTATCCTAATGTTGTATCAAAACTCTAGTATATAACCTAAAGCAGAATAAACCTAGAGTTAAGACACTATTTTCTCAACATTTTAAACTTGCTACCTGTCTGTTATAGTTAATTAAGTTTTAAAAACCTATCCATCTCTATTAGTCTCGCTGTTATTAGTACGATGATATTAGTGTTTCCTGCGTTTTATTACACGGTGAAATTTCATTTAGCACTTCGGCACCTTTAAAGTGTGAGATAGATTTGTTACTTTAATAATATGAAATTAATCTCTACAAATTTAATTTTAAAGTGGCCGATCACCTTTTTTTTTTTGTATATTAACACGTTTTTTAAGGGTTTTCTTTTAAGTTATTTACAAGGCTTTTTGTAGACACCAGTCGTGGCGCAGAGGTACAAGTCTGTGACTGTACACAAGACAGATTGTGAGTTCGATTCCCTGAAAGAAGCTGAAAGACAATCATAGATAATTGAAAATAGCAATTTGTAATGTGTGATATAAAACGTGAACTATAAAACCAAGACCCACTGTTCTCTACTGTTTGAAAATAGAACTTATTTTTTAGACAAATACGGCGTTGACTTTCGTAGATGGATCTCGTAATTAGTGGAAAAAGAAGTGAACTTTCTCTACATTCACTTTTTCTCCCCCTTATAGTACAAATGCGTAAGCGAAAAGAAGTTTTCTACAGGAAATTAATTTTAAATTTATGATTTACATATAGATGCTACTATATTTTTTTTAATGAACTTTCAAAGAAATCTATATATCTATAAACGATATATTTATAAAATAAACTACTAACAATATTAAAACAAAAATACCTGAGCGTTAGGTGTCAAAGCTGCAGATATGGCGTTCTGCTGCGCCGCCGCGGCCGCTGCAGCAGCCATACTAGCGCCGAGCGGCCCGTACGCCGCACCGTAGTAGCCTCCCATAGCTTGTGTCATACCGCCACCAGCCATACCTGTATAAAGAGAATTCTAGATTAGTAATTTAATAAGTTGTGCCACTCAACACGCAAAGCCTCTAGAATACGGTGGAAAGTGGAGAACGGAAATGTTTTAATGGGAACGGAGTGTCTTAACACTAGGTTCTCAGGTCATTTTAGCCTACCATGCCATGTGCAGGATACAGTACAAGGCTTTAAAATAAAAAAGTATTGTATCAGAAAAGAAATGGTTTACTTATTTAGATAACGTATAAAAATTTGAACGTAGCGGGACTCGAACCCGCGCCTCCTGGAAACCGACCAGGACCAACCGAGTCCCGCCACGTTCAAATTTTTATACGTTTTCTAAATAAGTATTTTTCTTTTATAAGTGTGGAATACCACTTCAAAAATGTTTAAAAAAGTATTAGTTGTAGACGAGCTACCTTTATTCCCACAGAACTTCACATCACACCACACCACAGTCTACTTTTACTTGACTATAACTCAACTCCCCTTAATCTACAAAGTGTCTATCTATAAGTATCTCAACAAATATTAAATGAAATAATAGTAAATAATAATAATAATAATAACCACATTAAGTAATATTTCAACAAACACTAAACTAAACAACCGAAACACACAGTCAACAATTAACAGTGCCACTATTGTCCATCTAACCCCAAAGTAAGGTGTGTTTAATAAACACCTAAGGAACTGACCGACGGTTAATAGAACTCGAGGGCCGTCGGATTATTCAGTACAATGATATAATTAATTGGTGCTCAGATCTGAGCTGCCCGCCATTATCCGTGCTGAATGGACTTAGGTGTGGAAGTCTTAGTTTGTGTTTTGATTTATATATTGTGTATTGGGCACCGTAATGTATTGTTGTTGGTTTATATTGTTTTGAAGTTAATTGTGGAGGTTACGAGTTTAATTTTTTTTTGTTTTTTTGGGTTAACGGGTTAGGTGAATGCGGTGTGGAGTTTCGGAGATGGTTTGGGCGTGGCGTGGAGAACAGGGTGTTTCTTTGTTAGATTCTCGGTATTGTATAGGAAATGAGTGAGAAAAGCAGAAATGTGAATTACTTCAGAATAATATTGAAATTCTATAAATAGCTTCACGGTTTTCCAGCTTAGTAAAAGTCGAAGTGAAATCATTTCATTCAAAATAAGAAGTTGTAAACTTAAGATTTTGGCAGAGGAAAACTGTTTACCACTTTCCGATTATCTAGATATTGCGATTTAAGAAGCGGCACTTAACGCCGTGATTATTTAAAATAAAATAATAAATTTTGATAAGCTTCCGAATACTTCAATATACCTATTATTAAAAATCAATTCGAACACATCAAATAAACGTACAAAATTTGACATCAACCTATCCGATATAACGTAATCGAAGCCTCAAGGACTTGGTTTTAAATAAAAAAAAAACGTATGGAAAACCCTCTTTATGGTGACACCCGGATTTACAATATACCAGCTCGTATCTTCGAACGAAGTCAGTATTTTATAGGCGTTGGGTCGCAAATCGCTTAACGGCAGGCCATTGTAAAATATTCGAAGGGCCGGTGGAGATATATATTTTTTTTATTATATTTATAATTAAATTGGTTGTCATCTCTTGCCATATTCTGATGTCTTCGCCTGGTATTGGCGTGAATGCGATGAAAATTTCCGTCCCTGGGAGTTTTTTCAAGAGTTTTATTAATTTCGTACATACGCTCGCTCGGTCGGTCGGTGGCTTCGAGGCTCGTTTTTAAATATTTTTAACTTCAAGAACGACATTTGTAGAGTGAAATGGTATTTATTGCTAATAGATGTCGTGTGTGTTCTGAGTTTTGGTTGTTTGGTTGTAATTATTGTGCGTTGTAATTTGTGGGTTTTTTGGATTTGTTTATTATAGTGACAACAGGTAGTTGAATCGTTATTGATATAATCGTTGATTATAAGTTTTTTTTTATTAAGTACGAAGTAGCATTTCGAAAATTTTTATATTGTTGTAATGTAAGGAACACGTCTAAAGTTTAGATTATTCAACTGCATATTTCTGAATATTTTACAAGACGAAGAGTTTATCTATATTAAAGCAAAAAGCTTCAATTAAAATTAAAATGATTAATGCTTACAACTGTCTAGCAAAGTAAGAATGTATAATGTATTTTTAATAAACGAGAGAGTGAACTTAAAATTAAGCAAAATAAAGCGAAATCAATAGCTTCACATCCGAATTTAAACCAGATAATTAAAATATTCAGACAAAAATAAAAATAAAAAATTAAAAAACTAAAACATCGCACGAAAAATCTAGTAGGAAATATGAAACTGTAATTCCCAATACTGGCCACCCCGAGTCTTACAATGCATCCATTTTCCCTCGACCATTCACTCCATAATGACCTTTCTGTATAATACCTACTTACCTATTAATAAATATAGTCAGGTAGAGAGTATTGTGCATATCGATTTGGAAAGGTCTACTTTGGGGATTCTCGTTCGGCCCTCGGCCACGTTTTGTTGAATTGAATACGTTAAATTTTACGGAAAAGTAGCCATTCTTCCGTCCGTCCGTCAGCTGTTTTCTTCTGAGGTGATTTGGTAAGCGTTAAAAGCATTTTTGACTATTAATCTTTGGAATTGGCAGTTTTCTTGTGTGTTTTGCATATTCTTATTATTTTTTATAGTATTGATGGTGGGTGATAGTGGTAAAATGTAAGCGATTTTGATTATATATGGTAGGTATGTACATTATGTGTGTATTTTAAAGTGTTATTCGGACATAAATGATGATAAGCAAATTGAAATTTGGAAGAGATTTAGACATTTGATTTTAGAGTATATAAATAGTTTACACATAAGCTATAAGTTTTCGCTGTATATCAGATTTTACAAGCATTTTCCTAATCTTGTAAACAGTTTTATGAGTTTTCTTATCATCATCGTACAAAACCGAACAATATTAGAGTGCTGCCTAATAAAGCAAAATTTACGAATTCTAACAAAATAAAGGAAAAGCTGTACAATTATTACGTTAGGTAATGTCATTTCAATACTTATATTTTACTGATCTTCTCTAAATTTTTCTCGTTAAATCTAATCAAAGTCACATATGAACCTAACATTACAGATCCAGAAAGTATAATCAAAAGTAACTTCATGAGTTTTTTCGCTTTGCGATTTACCCTGCAGAGTAGAGAGAACAGTGTTGAGATACTTTGTCACCCACGTACCACCCAATTTTCGAAATTATTTATTGAGTACTGGGTTAAATCTACGGCCACAATGCTTAGATTCTCGGCCTCAAGAACTAAAAGCTACACCGCAAAAACACTAGATTACCAGCCGTTTGACAAAAATAACTTTTTCGAAACAAAAACAGCTGTAGGTACAATAAAACAATTCTCTACTCTACTTCAAGCCTAGCATGAGTTTGAATTTGAAAACTCGATCTTTGAAGAACAAGTTAACTTGTTTTACAAAGTGGAAACAGTAACCATCGTTCCTGCAGAGTCCCGTTTAATTAAAATCCGCCTTTGATGTGGCATTTTTGCGGCATCGCCTATAGTATACTATAGTGCCTATAGTATAGTAAATTTAACCCTTTCTTAGGGAAATTAATTGACTTTTTGTTGGCCGTGCATTGTGATCGAAGATTGGGTTCTGCTATTTTCATAGCGGTGACTTTTTGAAATTGGTTGGGCTTCTTCGATTTTAGCTGATATATTTTTTTAGAAAGTAGAAAATAGGTAAGGTCTAAATAAGTCTCAATAATAATTGGAGTAGATGCGACTGTTGCAGGCGTAATTCTCTTAATTAATTATTTTCATTTCCTCGCTCTGGTAGTCTCAAGACAGAGCGTGTCGTTGAATTTTGCCATTCCATAAGCAACGTCTCGAAAATTGGGCGGTACGTCGGAAACAGAGTGTCTTGGTACTAGGCCCTCTGTCTATCTCACTACGCAGTACAGCGTGAAGCTACTAAATAAAGCACTGTTTTCCATTCGATTACTCAGGGACATTGACTAATAACTGTCGTTTAACAACCACCTAGCACGCAATGTTTATAAGGAGAAGTGGAACCTATAAAAAAATATTGATTTTCTTTAAAGTATCAATTTAAATTTAAATAAATATATGTATGTAATAACCATTTAACACCAAATGTCTTGAAAATTGTACGGAATTTGGGAAATGTAGGGTTATAGAACAAAAGTATTTGCCTATATTATATCCTTTGGAATACCAAGTGACCCAAGCCTGTTTTATATTTTTGATATAGATACTTATAATTACTCAATACACAATATATTTTTTCATATTACAACTATAGATAAATGACGAAGCGTTATTTTCGCCACATTAAAGATACACCCCACTTGTGCCCAAACTCGAAACTAACAAACCGTGGTTAAATTGATCGATTAGCTGTAGTTTTGCAAATCACTGTATCTACTGGTCCGGCCTTGGTTTTATGTAGGACATTGTAATTGGGAATATTAATAATCTATAATCCTTAATATTAAAGGAGGGAACGGAGTGTCTTAACACTCCGTTCCCTCTGCCTACGCTACTTCTTCGGATCGGTAGTTCCTGATATCAGAGCGTTCAACCCAACAAATTTTTAAGCTTATTATATTATGTGTAGACAAATAATCCATAACTCTTTGCTAGTAATATTAAATACTCTACACTGGACATGTCATAACATATTTAGTAAGACATCAAAATATTGACAAGTTATATCATGAACTGTATAGTCATGCATGGTCTACAGTTCTTGGGATATCATGTAAATGACGTCACGCGACCGGAAGTAGCTCAGCTAGCGGCAGGCAGGGGGTGGGGCTTCCGGCGGCGCACGCGATTGGTCACTTCCTTTCTGGCATTGCCATAATATGGTAATCGTGATGCAGCTATTTATTGGATTATTGGATTAAGGGAGAAAAACAAGACATTTTGTATTGCCTAAATGTTGACTTTGGTGGTGAACAATAAGCAATATACCTATTACAAATTTCGAGACAGTAAAATGTTATTAATAAAAAGAAACGCAATGAAATATAAAAGAAATGTTCTTTTCCAGAGAACACTTACATAGATTATACATCTACGTTTATTGTCCTGGTTTTATATGAACATAATATTTTTAAGCTTGACATCCGTATTCGAGACATTGTGTCTTGAACGACGGAATTTAACGCCGCACTCTGACTTATTAAAGTGGGGAAATGACAATTATGCAACCCCCGAGTGGGGTCACCCCCACAGCTACCGTGTTTAGTCAGGCGTCGTGCCGACTGCATTACGACGCAGTCTACTAGACTCTGTTCTTAAGCTTCACTCCACAGAAAGAACCTAGTATTTAGACACTTCCATGCCCCACTTTTCGCTGAATTCTCGAGGCAATATCCATATGGGAAACGAACCCACAACTGTCGCGCTTACAGTCGCACGCTTGTGTCCCAGTGCCACGACGACGGTCTCAATTAGATTTTTGAAAAAAAATTAATAATAACAGATAAAGAATGATGTATCGTTTCGATATTTTTACCTATATATTACATCGATGAACAAATATTTATATTAATTTAATATCATTATATTTTAATTTAACAAAGAGGGAATAATTTACGTAATTTCAACAATCAATATTTGAGTTTTTTTATTTGAGAACGTCGACACCTAAACATATGTTTTGTATAATGTATTTTTTTCATTATGGTCGCACATGTTTTTTTTTATCTTCACGCATTTAAAAGGGTAGGCAGGGGAACCTAGCGTTAAGACATTCCGTTCCTTACTTTCTACCCAATTTTCGGACATTGCGTGTGGCAACACTCAACCCCGCTCCTTATTTTGGTTACCAGAGCGGGGAAATAAATCTAATTTCCTCTGAGTGGGAATTGAACCCACAACCGCTATGCCGCTAAGCAACAACGGCCTCACTCTTCACAGCTGTTTCCTATCTTCTTTTGCTGCACTTTAATTTTGAAGACATTGCTAATCTAATGTTGCATTTTGTTTAACTAGTAATGTCATATCAAATGAGCTTATATAAAATTTATAGTCACTTCATGGATTATGTTTTATAAAAGTTCATGTATATTAGAATAAAAGCAACAGTGTAGTATTCAAATATAGAAAACACCATCATGGCAACATTTTAAGTGACTCTCACTTAATATGTAAACTAGCGGCCCATTTGCGGCTTCGCCCCCATACTACCTTTAATCCTTTTATTGTGCTGCATTTGAACAGATAGATTATATAAGTTATACATTCAATCACGAAAAACTTATTTTTATATATGACAATGTGCAAGTATTATTTGGTTGCATGCGAGGATGTCATCGGCGGCAAGGGCGCCCCCCGGGGGACTTGAGCCTAGGCTTGCGGCCGAAAACAGTGTTGAATTTGTTTTTAATTTTACATTTTCTCGAAAAATATACGTCCAAATTACATGCTATAAAAGCCAAAGATTATCTTTATAAAATTTCCTTGATGATGGAATAACTTTGACTTGTAAGTTTCAATATCATCGTCAAATTAAAATGGTGAAATATCACCTTGGATTTTTTTTTGTCACAAAATGCCTTATTGTGACTTATTTTTAAAAAATAAATAAAGGGTGTCGCGGACTTTTTTTTAGAACTACAGAATTTGAATGTTTTTGTATTACAATGTACTTACATATATTCAACTATTTATGCAGCGCACGCGATTAAAGCAATTTGATGTTCATTATTATTGTTATTTCATTATTTAAAGCTATCTAATAATTAAACTCCCATATTATATATGCAGTTTTTATACAAAATAAAAAAATGTAAATCCGAGCAGTAGTTCCAGAGATCTTAGCGTTTAAACAAACAAACAAACAAACAAACTCTTCCGCTTTATTATATTAGTATTAGTATAGATTGCCTATAAATTCTTTATTATGTCATTGATATATTTTATTAACCATGCACATGCAATATTTGAAAAATTGGGCGGAAAGTTGGGAGCAGTGTCTTAATACTGAGTTGAATTGTGAAGCTATTTTCAATTTTAGTTTTAACAACATAAAATCAAAGAAAATTATTAATTTTCGAAGAATTATAGCACTTTCTTCCAAGCACACATTATAATAGTGCGCCACATCTACATATGTCACAATACATAAAAATTATTTGTTCAGTTGGTTCAAATAATAACGTAATGCTAGCAACAGATTATTTGAAGCGAGGCAGAGCGTGAAAGCAAGTATAGACTTTGCCTACGAGACACGCTGAATCGATAATGAAATTTATTGTTTGACATAGGTAGTTAAATTTTCTGTTAATTTTCACTGTAAATTGTAAGATTTTGAATGAAATAATCGATATTTCTAAATTTAATATTTAGGAAACGATGGTATGCGAAAAAAAATATGTATATTGGTTGTGGGTTTGATTTCCACTCCGAGATAGTTTAATTTTTGCACTCTGCGAGACAAAAACGTTGTAGAGTTCCACAACTCAATACAATGTCTCGGGTTTAGGTGAAAATATGAGTAAAGTTTTGGTTAGGCTTTTAACACTGTGTTCCTTGTATCTATCTGCCCGGATGTGTCGTGAAGTAGAATAAATTTAACATAATATGAGATTTTTCTTTTGATTTCTTATAGAGCATCATTAAAACAATTTTGGTAGATAAAGAATGCAAAAACACGACTTGGGGTCCTGTGAATTTTCAAAGTAAAAATGTATACATCTTGTAGAGAGATGAAATGGATTCTGCCTCAAACGTTAAATATAATGCAAAGCAGTATACATATCTCCTTAAAATTATCTTTTTCTTTTATAAAGTATCTATTATTCTATAGAAATAATACACACAACCCTATCATAGAAATGAATAAAACTACTGTAGTTGCATCTGTGTAAACCCGGCCAGGCCAAGTTAGCCTCGAGAACAATGGTGTAGAAATTACAACCGTAGCGTTTGTTTGTTTTCAACTTGTAATTAGCATAATTATATTGGATTCTTTGCTTTATAGTTGGGTAATATGTTTTTGATATTAAAGTCGATTCAGTAATGTTTTGTATTGAAATATTCCACATATTCCACGTGTAGATCTAAGTGTGGTGATTGTGTTTATAATTTGGGATTACTGGGGTTAATCAGAAAATTTATTTTTATAAAATGGATTTTGCAACGATCTTACTAGTAAGATTAATTATTTACCTAGGTAAATAATAGGTTTTTTTGAGTTAGTAAAGCTGAAATCGTGGCGCAGATTCTGACTTTAAACGCATTCTACTCAGCGATGTCCAATCGGTGAAACGATTTATTTTTCAGTTTCTAGTAGCAAGAGCAAGCGCGGCGTTAAGTTTCGTCCCTTACGTTACCACACAATTTCGAAAATCGCGCTGAAAATTGGGAATAGTGTCTTAACACTTGGGTACCTTTGCTTATAATGCCACATGTGAAATACAAGTATGAAATTAGCACAACCAAATTAGGTTGAAAGTTATTCCATATAATTATAAAGAAAACTACCCCATTTTAAATCAAAAATTCCCTTTTCAGACCACTTAATAACCTATTTTATGAAAGCAAGGTCACATAATTAGTCAATGCGAGTTGTGACCATTCCCTCCGATTGGTAGGCGGAGACTTGAGTGTGTCGCCACGTGGCCGTCGCGTGTACGGACCCTTTAGGCCCTTAACGATATATTTGTAATTTCTGGATAGAGTTTCTTGTGACACACTATTAGCCATTGATTTTTTATGTTTTATAAAAAGTATTTTGTTATTTTTATCTTATATGGTTGTAGATTTACATTCAATGTGTTATTTTACATTAGGGAAATTTATAAGAAATTCAGTTAAATTCAGCTTGGGTCTGTGACCCTTTGAAGATATCCTAAATGCTCGTGTTCATCTCCCGCTACGATCAAAATTTCAAATTTTATATTTATTTTCTAAAATATTTTTGGACTTTTACTTGTTTTACTACCAAATTAAAAGTTATGGATGAAAGTTGGCATTTGAACTACACTCTACTACACGTCTACACGTATTGTTTCTAAGCAATATTATAAAGTTGAGTATTATTAGAATTTTGAAGCTATCGCGGCACACCCCAATAACAGATTGTAAATACGACAGTTATGATTTCGATCCCAAACGGTGATAAAAAACATTTTCGATCACTTAGTTCTGGTAACACTCAACACGCAATATTTCCGCGGGATACAAGTGTGAAGCTATAATATTTATATACCGAAAAGTAAAAAAGGCTGAGGCCAGTCGTGGCCCAGGGGCACAAAGTGTGACTGTTAAATCGACTGGTTGTGGGTTCGATCCCCACTCTTGGAGATGAAATATTTATTTACATTTATATTTTCATTTTCTAAGCTCTGGTGTCGAGGCAAAGCGCGGCGTTGAGTTCCGCCACTCAACACGCCAATG
>DWAL01000507.1:0-10698 GCA_018230405.1 Heliconius hortense
TTAGGCTTCTGCGGACCACTGGTGGTCCGCGGACCACTGGTTGGGAACCACTGTTTTAAAGGGACCCTTTAAATGCAGACGCTCACCTCCACTTTGTTTCTACTTGTGCCGCCTTCGATGTGTGTTATAGAAATTAACTGATAACTGTTCTACACAGGTTAAGATTTTCTAGCTCCTACTCTTACCGCGCTTCTCTTTTCATTTCCACGCTATGGTAATAAGACAAATCACGGATTGAGTTTCGCATATTAACACGCAATATCTCGAACATTGGACAATGCGCGGAGAACGGAATGTCTTATTATGCAGGATACAGCGTTTAACTAATATTTTTTTATTAAGTTAGTTAATATGTTTTTATTAAGTTAATATACATAATATATTTTTATACGGATACTTTCACTACCAAAACCATTACAAGTTTGGTTAAACAACACTCACTCCAGATAGAAGTGGATGGGTGTGCAATGGAATTTTTGCTTTAGATGGCAAGTAAAGCAATCGTACCTCTAGCTATCGATCTAACGGTTGTTAACAACAGAAGACTGCGTAATTCTATAAAAAGGTATATCGAAAGTACCACTAGATAGTTTAAAAGCCCAGAATGACTTGTGTGTAAAACCAGTACGCTCTATGTGTAGAAAGACAAAGAGCGGTGTTGAGTTTCGCCAGTGTGTACAGACTGTATCTGTAAACAGAGTGTATAGACTCTAGGTCCTTCCATATGCCTACACTGTTTTACGTGCTAGTTATAAAAATAATTATAAAACAAAGACCATAGAGGCGCAGTGGTATAACCGTACCGTGGCATAATTGTTAACACGATTACTGTGCATTTGATCCTAGTAACGAAAAAGAAATAAAGAAAATTAACCTATAACTTAACTCAAATTTTAAACGGTAAATCTTAAATAACACCCTTGTGATCTAGTTGGGACACGTCTAACATTGGTGGTAGTAAGTCCAATGTTTGACATAAAATATTCAGTGACATTTTTATTTAGCTTCATGCTGTATTTCGTCAAATCACCAAGCCAGTCGTGGCGCAGGGGCAAAAGCGTGCGACTGTAAGCGCGTCACATTGTGGGTTCGACTCCCACTCGAGGGAATAAGCAGTCAGAGCACCTGGTCGGTTTCCATCGAGTCCCGCTACGTTAAATTTTTTATACGCTTTCTAAATAAGTATTTTTCTTTCCTAAGTGTGGATTAACACTTTTAAAATAAATCAGTATTATAGCCCATTCGAAAAAAAAAACATTCTATTTGATTAGCCATATTGAGCTCGATCAGTGAAACGAGAGAAATGTATTAAACATTGTAAAGGTCCCCAAGCTTATACCTGTAAGTTTCAGGGATCATGGATCGCTGCTCTCAACTTATGAGTTTAAGTATTCAAAATCCTACGAAGTAAAAGTAGTTTCCTTCACATAATTTAAATACAAACGACAACAAAATCACAGTAAGTACAAATAGTGAGTTTAACACCAAAAACCTTACCTAAAAACCAAAAAAACAAAAACAAACTCAACTAACCTGTCAACAGGTGGCGGGAGCGGCGCCATCATATGTGGATGCGGCGGCATCGGCGGATGTGGCGGGTGTGGGTGGAACGGAGATCCGGGGGGCGCGAACCCTGGCCCGGGGAAGTGACCCTGTTGAGGGCCAGGGGGGAAGCCACCCCCCGAGCCTGGCCTGGCCGAGGGGCTGCCGAACGGGCCGGCCGCGGCGTACGGACCAGCGAAGCCAGGTCCTGGGCCTGGAGTTGAAGGTGCTGGCGAGGCTGCGAAGGCTGGGCCCGCTGGGGAGCCTGCTGGGGGGGCGAACGATGGGAACGGGGGCTCGCTGGACTTCCACGCGGCCGGCACGCCGCCCCCCGCCTCGTCCAACGCGGGCACGCGCCTTTGTAGGCCCACCGACATCTGGGATTGGAATTGTTTGTACATTTAGTTTTTGTTTTCACACATTTTTTTATGTTTTGAGTAGGGGGCACAGTAAACGTAGCGAGAAATCTGTTTAGACACGTCAAATTGTCTAACATCGAGTAAACTAGTAGTCCTTAACCTTAACCATAATAATAATAATAAACATCATTTTACATTATCAGAAATGTCTCCAATATTTAAGACGCATTTTGTACAGGTATAGAATCCGCAATCTTTGATAAAATTAATCATAAAGTACATACACAATCACGTAATAATAACATAAACATTTCGTCTATCTGTAACAGGTCTCTTAACATTTATTGGCGAACACGTTACTATTAATATTTACGCTATCCTATCCGAAATTTCAAGAAAATTAAAAGGAAACAACAGAATATTTAAAGTAATTATTTAAATTTTATAGTTAAATACTTTATTACCAAAATTAGGTAATTGACCAAAAAAAGTAGTTTTTTAATGATCATTTTGTTATTAAAAATTCAGTGACATATTTTTTTGATTTTGTAAATTTTTTATAATTCTGCATTTTATAAACACTTTTTCCACCCGAGACATTGTGTATTGAGGCTTAATTTGAGAGGCGGGACTCAACGCCGCGCTTTGTCTTGCCGATGCAAGGAAATGGAAATAAATCATTTCTCCTAGAGGCAAACGTACCCACAACTATTTTCAAAAATTAATTCCTTGTTATTAGCATTCTTAACCCTTTTAAATATAAACATGACGAGACTGACCACGTGACTGCACGCGTGACCTCCGCCATATTGAACAGTACCAATTAACTACAGTATCAACAGCAATTATCTTTGGCGCTTAACATTTTAATTTCTACTAGCACTCAGAGACGTCAATTAGCGTTTAACTGATAGAAAATCGATTAGTGTAGTGGTTTAATGTCTATTACATGCTAATTGGCGCTTCTAAGTTCGACTTAAGCTTTCTTTTTCTTTTCTGTCTTGAAAATAAAACTACAATTTTATTTTCTGTTTTATATAATCTTATTTTTTTAATATAGTGTCACGCGTACTCCATTGCGTATATAACAAGCTAAGCGGAGGGAACTTGCCTTAAAACAATTTCTTTCTTATTTTCTGTCCTATTTATGAGATAAGATTTGTTGTAATATTACGTGTGAGAAACTCAACGCCGCACTTTGTTACGCCACGACAGCCTCAACCACGCAAGTTAGGTTTTTTTTTAGGTTCACGCTGTATCCCGCACACAGCAGGCAGGCAGCAGGATAGGCATAGGAGAGGTCTTTAGACACTCCGTTCTCCGTTTTCCATTTTCCGCCGAATTCCGGAGGTATTGTGGGTTCAGTGGCGGAACTCAATGCCGCGTTTTGCGATGACACCAGAACGAAGAAATGAAAATAATAAATATTGTATTGAAATAAATATTGTAGTGGGAATCGAATCCACAACCTGTCGCGTTTACATTAAAACTATGCCTCTGCGTCACGACTGGGCTGAAGTATGATTTAAATACATTTTTAAAAATAATATCATGAGTGTTTATAATATCTATAAGAGTATAAGAAAAATTAAGGATTTGGAGATGCAATTTCTTCGTAAGGATACTGCGGAGTCCGCAAGAGATGCATAGAATGACACGTACTAGCGAGCAACTCACGGTGTGAATGAAGAAAAACATGCTGAGGTGGGCACGACGAGTGAAGGAGTGATGAAAGAATGGCAATATTCACTAAGAACACTGGTTTAATAATTAAAACATTATCGAGCTGCAGCGACACAGCGTCCGACTGTTGTGGGCTCTATTATTCCTCTAAATGTAGAGAAATAAAGTAATTTAATTTCTTCACACATGTAAATATTTACAAAGAAAGCGAGGAGCTGAGTTCTCGATACCACTAGACTCGCTACGTCGCGAAAATTGAAAGTATGGAACTGAGTGTCCTAACACTACATCGCAAGTAGCCCTGCGTGAAGATAAAAAAGTTACAAAATTAAAAAAAACCCTAATTCTGTTTAGATTGCGGAAATCAATGACAAGCTCTTTATATTAAGAATTTTATTAAAAAAATCAAACCCACAACCGTCGCTTTTACAGTCAAACAATTACCAACTGTGCTAATGTGGCGTCATATTAGTATATAAATTATATATTGGCAATACTACACGCAACTACGCTCTCACAGACTTTACAGAGTAGATTATGAACAGAGATTCAAATACATATATTTATTAAAGGTCATTCTTAGTTCTTACTACAACATTTTTACCTAATATAAAAAAAGTTAGATTTGAAATAAAAAAAAAATAGGTTTTAACTAATGTAAAACAAGTCAAAAAAGAGCAGCGTAGGCAGAGATAGCGCGGTATAAAGAAAGATTCTCCCAACCTTTCTTAAAGGCCGGCAACGCACCTATAGCTCCTCTGGTGTTGCACGGGGTCACTTACCATCAGGTGACCCGAACGCTCGTTTGCCTTGTATTTTCCATAAAAAAAGATATAAAAAAAAAGATTCTTCGTTCACCATTTTCCACCCAATTTTTAAAGTGACTGACACTAACACCACACTTTGTCTTGTTAACAAATCGAGAAAATGATAAAAAATCTAATCAATCCACAACAGTCGTCTTCACAGTCAGATGATGTGCCGCTGCGCTATAATTGTTTCAGGTTTATTACGTTTACATTTGTTGTGAAAAAGTAATTTCGACATACCCCAAAACACACAAAACCACCGCCACAAAATAAAGGGTGGGAATTGAACTAGCAATCAACGAATACAATCAGTTATATCTAAACTACACCGTGATGGCGTCACGCTTAATATATTTAGCATATAAAGGACAAATCGACTTATCACACTGATAACGTATACCAAATCTTAACGATCGTAGTAAGTGTCAAATTCATCTCTAATGTACGGCGGGAGAGAGATCGCTAATTAATTTTAATAAAAAATAAGGGTTGCAGGTTGAGATATTCAATTACTTTTATCGTTGCTAAAAAATGCCGTTGTGGCACAGCGGGTGGTTGTAGGTTTCATTTGTCGCAGTCGTAGGTATGATTTCCACTTGGGGGAATGATTTATTTTACACTGTATATTTGAAACAATAACCGGTGCTTAAACTACATAAGCGTACAGACTGCGCTGCAGTTTTTAACCGCAGCAGTTGTCATTTTATACTTTGTTTATGGTATTTTATTTTTTTTATTTTGTAACAAGACAAAATGGGGCGCTGAGTTTCGCCACTCGCCACGTCTCGAAAATTTGGCAGTATGTGGGGACCGCGTATCGTAACATTAAGCCCCCTCTACGTACCCTGCTATACAATAGAATAAAAATTTTAAAAAAAGAAATATGTACTTAACTTAAGCTAATACAATTTCGACTAAATAAAGTTCATAAAACGGTCTATATTTTTATCAAAGGTATATTGTGTCTGACATTGAGTTCAGTACTTATCTACAGAATTTTAAATGAAAACAAAACGAAAAATAAATAATACAAAGAGTAAGTAATTTGATTTTAACCAAATTACATTATATATGGTATAACTATTATATGAAGCCGTCACGGCACAGTTTGACTGTGACACGGCAGTAGTGGGTTCAACCCCCACTGAGGGGAAAGATTGTAGTATAATTATAATATTTTTTTGTTCAGGTAGACAAAAAGCGGCAAAGAATTTCGCTATTCAATACGCAAAATTGGACGGATAGTAGGAAAACAAATTGCTTAACAGGGTAATCAGGTTCTCTCTGCCTGCTCTGCTATGTGGGAAAGAGCGTGCTAAAATATTATTACATATAAGCATACTTTTAGCATCTATATTACGACAAATACTGGACTGAGAAACAACGAGCGACGCAAAGACGAAACTACAGGACTTACAAAGTAAAAGTTTGGCATGTATTTAGGTTAGGGAGTATAGGGGAGCAGTAAGAGAGAATGTCCCAAACTTCCTAAGGGAACAATGTTTTTTCTGTATTGCGGTTTAAAGACTACGAAGACAAGGTTGCAGGCGAAGATTAGTTTAACATACATTTAAATAAAAACTAAAAATATACTAATTGGTCTAGGAATAAAAATATACTAAACATTAAGCCAACTGATTTATTTTACTACAGCTTTTTTTTGTTGATCACTATATTTGAGCATTGGGCAACTACAAAAATTTTACAAACACAATCAAACAACAACAAATAAATTTAAAAAAAATATAACAACAAAACTTCTGTATATTCATTAATCTATGCCGAGAAAATTTCACGTACCTACCTAGGCCATGTTGTGCAACGTATAGAAATAGAATAACAGCGTTCTATCAGATACTAGTAGGTAAGTATAATCAACCTATGCTGTATTAGAACCTGTATACCACGTATGCCAGGATGGGCAGACCTAACCTAGTGTAAAGGCACTCCGCTCTTCGCTTTTCGCTCCAGAATTCAGACATTGGGGTGTTGAGTGGTGAAACTTAACGCTGTGTCTTGTTACCAGAGCGAGAAAATGAAAATAAATTACTATCTTTCAGTTTACAGCACAATTAGAATAATAGCGTGCGGTCAGTTGTAGCTAGACACTCTGAACTTGTACAGTATTATTAAATTATTGCTTTTAGTGGATTTTAAGAGATTTATAAGTTTCTAGCCTAACCTAACTTGCATTAAATACAACCAAATCTGTAGCACTAATAAAAGAATATGGACCAAGATCTATTTATTATGCAGATACACAGTGCCGGTGGAACACAAGGTATCTCCCTAGGATTTTCATTCATAACCTAGGTAAAGTATATAATGGATTATAATATTCATGTAATTTCATACATAGTCTCGACGCTCCAGGTATTGTATATAACTGAAATTATACAGAGAGTACCGGCAAAGTAACATACATATGTACATCTTCTTCTTCTACATGGCATTAGTCTCGGCTTTTATTGCCAGGGTCTGCCTTCCGACTTAATCTACTTGGAATGTCAGTAACATACATATGCATAATATATTATATTTTATCCCACCCGCATTTAACAGAGAAGAAATAGTTTTAATACAGAGAAAATAGTGCCTTAACTAACATTAAAAAGATAAGAAATTTAACCTGGTAGTAGATAATAAAACAAAATCGAATAGTTCAAATGTCAAAGTCATTTAAATAAAAAAAGAGCGAGTTTAATTTACCCTTCAATAAAGAAAAGACATAACATCGTAATGCCAGATTTTAAAACAAAAATAAGTATTTACCTAAAATTACTTGTGCTTATAATAAAATAAAGTAAAATTGAAATCAAATATTTTGGAAACTTTTATACAAAGATATCAGTCTTGTTTTTTTTGTTCTTTTATTTACACACAGAATTATAGGCAGAGAAAACCTGGGAACTTAGTTTTAAAACACACGACACATAACACTTTTGTTTCCCACTTTCCATCGAACTCTTGATGCATTGCTGGTTGAGTGGCGGAACTTAACGCCGTTTTGCCTCATTACCAAAGCGAAGAAATGAAAATATTTCATGTTCTAATATTTGTTTAGACTAACTTACTACTTTCATCAACATATTTTATATTTGACGGAACCTGTTAAGACACCCTGTTTAACTAACGCATACTAAGTAATTTTTAAGACATTAAGTGTCGTGTCAAGAGAGATTCAACGCCGCGTTTTGTTTAGATGGGGCCAGAACCAAGGTGAAGAAATAAAAATAACTCACCGCCCCGAGTGGGAATCGAACTTCGTCATAGCGACCGTACAACAATTTTGTCGCATAATATAATTTATATTGATGTAACTTTTTTTATTTACGAACCAATTTAAATAAAACCGACACTCAATGGTAAGGGAAGTTTTCCAAAATACAATAGTGAAATCTGCATTTAAAAGGTTAAGCAGTTTTTAAGATTAGGTTACACATAGCCAAAAAAAATAATGTTTTGTGTTCTATTATATTGATAAATGCTCCCAATAAAATATTTTCTCATATATCTTCAATGTGCAGGCAACAATTCAAGTTTTTTTGTTTAAAATTAATTAGAGCCCCCACAGTATCTAGGGTCACCGAACTCACTTCTCCGAAATTTCAGTTATATAACTAATGTACTGTTGTTACTAAAAACATTAATATTATAAAGCAGAATTTGTTTCGTTGAACGTGTTAGTCTCAGGATTTACAGAAAAAAATATTTTTGTGTTGTATGTGCCGTGGAAGGCTATGTATAGGGCATAGGATGTGTAGACATATAAAATGTAACTAGGATTTATCATTTCCGGGACATTTCTGGGGCCCGATCAGGAACAAAGTTTTTGGTATCTGATTCGAGAATAAACTACCTGGAATTGTTGGTTGATATATTTTTTTAAGATTTTTTTTTTTTAATTACGTAAACGTAAACGGACCTTTATAAATTTATTTATTTTTTAGTACCTTTTTAGACTTAAGCATTGAACTGCGATTGAAAACTCATATTTATGAATTGCGAGACAGCAAAGTGAAATTACTGTCAGCGGGAAAACACGCGAAATTCCGGGACAATACCGAATATCCTGGCCTCTTTATTTGTAATTACTTCTAGTGAGTTAATTTAAATTCTTTCTGCTCGCCCGGTCCTATCCGCTCGACTTTTTATTGGTGGAAATACAAGTATGCAGTTTACTCTTGCGAGTACAAAGTAGTCCTTAATGGGCCCGCTAGGCTCGCGGTGGAAACCCGGCTTATTTATTTTCATTTGACCACGGTGCCGAAGCGGCAAGCAAAAGCAATTTTTTATGTATAACACGCCATGATGGTGCAAATATTACGACTTTGACTTACCGAGATGTATGTATGTGGATTCGAATTTTATTATGAATTATAATTATTTTCATTTTTCCAGTTAGGCAGGACAAAATACGGTGTTGAATTCCGATTTGAAGCTACTTGCTAATCGCGCATTTGGTGCAACAATGACGTATTTGCGCTTTATCGAAATATTACAGGAGACACAATGTATGAAGTTTGTATATAGTGTTTCCTTATACACTGACATATTTAAGGAAAAAAAAATCAATCGTTGCTCCAACAATTGAGCAACGATGTTAAATGAAGTCCAAAGATCACTCTGTTCTTCAACTTCCCTAATAAAAATATAGGTCCGAGCTATTTCTGACACAACAAGGGATAGCCGAAGGGGACGAATTGTGATAAGTTAACTTTTCGCTCAATTTTTGAGACATTGCGTGTTGTGTGGCGAAACTCAGCTCCGCGCTTTGTTTATATAAGGTAACAAGTCGCTAATTTGGTATAACATACACGTATTTGCTTAGAAACTGTAGAAGACGTAAACGAAGTTTGTAAACAGTCCGACATATATTTACTTTTTTTAAAAAGTACAATTGCATCATTGAAATATTTATTTACATTTATATTTCCATTCCTTCGCCCTGGTATCGGATCAAAGCGCGGCGTAGAGTTCCGCCACTCAATACGCAATGTCTCCATAATTCGGTGGAAAGTGAGGAATGGAGTGTCTTGACACTAGATTCCCTATTCCCTATCCCGCCTACCCTGTGGTGTGCGGGATACAGCATGAAGCTGTTGTTAAGGTTCCGTACCTTTTAAGGAAGAAAGGAACCCTTATAAGATTAAAAGCTAAACTAAGCCTGAATTTCAGAAAAAGCCCGAGACCTCCAATATTTGTACGGAAGCCCGATTCGGACTTGTTTTTTTAATCATTGCATTACCAAATGCGTGTCTTGTTATCATATAAAGACAAAACGCGGCGTTGAGTTTCGAAGCCGTACTTAGTTACTCTAAGGCTATTCTATTCTATATTCTATATATTTCAAGATCTATTTTATTTCAAGAAAAATTTAACTATTTTTGAAGATAGTCGGTTCTATATGGTACATTCGCGGAAGTAGCGATAGTTGTAGGTTCGATTTCCACTTGTGGGAATTCATTATTTTAATGAAGAAGTGAAGGTGTCGTGGCGCTGGGACACGAAAGTGCAGCTGTAAATGCGACGGTTATGGTTCGATTCCCACTCGAGGGAGTGACATATTAAATATTTTCATTTCTTCGATATGACCTTGAGTTCCGCCACTCAACACGCAATGCCTTAAGAATTCGGCAATTCGGAAATTGTTAGCACTAAGTTCCCAGGTCCCCTCTGCCTAAATAAAAACATTTTTCCGTTCTAGCAACATGTTGCTTTATGTATATTCATAGCAAAGTTTTGATTTCCGATACTCAACACGCATGCCTCGAAAATTGGGCGGTGCGTGGGGACGTGTCTTAACACTAGCTTCCCTCTGGCTATTCTGGTATATGCAGAACACAGCCTGGGGTTAAAAACTAAATAATACCTAGGCGTCATATTACCTACTAATGGGGTCAGACAGATCGCGAGAACATCATCTAGTTTAATACAGGAAATATATAATTTCATATTGGACAATTAGGTCTCATCTAGGGTTGTCATATAGATTTTTTAATATGAAACTTTTATTACTGAGCGACTAAATGCCGGAACTGCGCGGCGTAGAACACTAAAATTTGGCATGCAGTCTCGAAAAGACCGGTTCCCACCGCTAGCAGTACGGGACTATTAAGGAGTACAGTGAACTCGTAAGAGTAAACAACATACATATAGTTCCACCAAAATAGTCAGACAGAGAGCAGAGCAGAAGTTAAAATCGAAAGAACTCGCTCAGTTCAAAGGAGCGCTTTGCTCCTTCTGAAGTAACTACAAAATAAAAAAAGATCTCTTTTCTTTTTGAGGCCAGTCGTGGCGCAGTG
>DWAL01000508.1:0-10693 GCA_018230405.1 Heliconius hortense
TTTATTATATATTATAGAGTATACCCTCTACAAATAAATTCTTACTAATTTTTAATAGTGAAATTGAAAAGTTCATAAGCGTAATTAATTTAAAATTGAGCGCAATTTCAAGATAACAAGTGATTATTGGTTCACGATAATCGTAGAAAGTAATTTTAATTGGAAGCAATAAATACCTAAGTGACATTACCTTCTTTATATTTTTTATAACTGATTTCATTTCTGAATTAACAGAATTTACCTTTATTTTAATTTTTTTACCGACTTAGTAATAATAAACAGATGATGGGTTACGAAACTAAATATTTTTTTTCACAAGGCACCAAACCAAATATCTTAACCAAGTATCGTAGAAAAAACATTGTCGAGTGAAATTTAGAGCTTGAATTTTATCCCGATTGAACACAGAACTCGGCACCAATATAGAAATCGAGAACGACACATTGCTAAAGATTTAACTTGGCTCTTACATCACATTTATATTTTTAATGGGATATGCACGTTTAAAATCTCCTATTTGCGTATTTTTCATCAATATTGTTTTCTATTTAACGTTTATGTCCCTGACAGTGATTTACATATTTGTATAGAACATTCCATGATGGTCAGTTGAATGGTTAGCGTAAATGCGTAATAAGAATTAAGATTACAGGTGTTAAAGGCCGTTGTGGCGCAGCGACACAACATTTGATTGTAAACCCGACGATTATGAATTCAACTCCCATTCGGAGGAATGAAATATTTTTATTTACCCCGCCTGGTAACAAGACTATCTTAACACTAGGTTCCCTCTACTTACCCCGCTATACGCGAGTGCTAGTTTGAAGCTATAATATTTATTTTATAAATGTACGTTTTCAATACATTTTTTAGTTCCACTACATTATTATATCCGTAGATCGATTATCGTATTATAGTAATAAATCTCTTTACATGTATGTATGTACTATTTGACCTTGATAATGGTTGCATGATTAGTTGCAATTTTTACGGTTGCATTTGTTCCTATTGTTTGCTCACTAGCGCTGGCTGTGGATGGTCTTATGTGAGTGTGTGAGAAACTGAGATTTTTTCTTTAATTCTATATAGTTTTCGAAGTTATGTTATATTCGTTTTTAAAATTTTTGCTTGTTTGTTACTGATTGGTGTATTTTTTTGAGGGCAATTTTATTGCCTAACTCTGGTAATAATAGTGACAATGTGTCGAAAATTAGACAGAAAATGGGAAGAACGGAGAGTTTCGCTTCGCTTAATTACTTATCGTTATAAATGCAACACGGTGTAAGTGGAAGTTTCTAGTTGTATTTATGATAGTTGTCAGTTCGGTTACCGTTCAGAGAAATAATTTTAAGTTCACTTTGATAGAAAGTACCATTTATAAAAAAAGACATTGGAAAGATATCTGAAGGACTGTTCCGTGACACAAATAGCTATTGTAAAGCAATTTCTTCTTAGTTATAGAATTGTGATTTGCGCCGGCGCATTCGTTTAACGATAATAATAAATCAACCTTTAACCAGATTTCAAATGAACAATATAAGCTTTACGCGGTAATGTTAGTGACGTAGGTACTTTATAATATACAGAATTATATTATTTACATACAAATATGTAGTCATATTGTAATTTGGACTTAGCGGGATTTACCGCATTTTTATATATTAAAGGCTTGTATAGGTACTTCAGGTCGTGACTCGCCGATAGTTGAGTTTCGATTCTTACTCGGGAGAATCAATTAGTTTTATGTTCTTCGCTCGGGTTACTTACTATGGAAAACGCGGTGTTGAGTTCAGCCACTCAACACGCAATGTTTCGAAAATTCGGTGGAAAGTGGGAAACGGAGAGTCTTAACACTAGGTTTTCGCGGCCTACCCTCATATATATTATTAAATTTAATAATAAAAGTTAGTATATGCGTGTAGAAATCTATATAATATATATTAATACTTGAAGCAAAAATTGAGACCGGCCGTAGCGCAAAGGCACAAAGTGTTACTAAGGCAATAAAATATTTATTTAAATTTATCTTCCATTTCTTCTCTCTGGTGTCGAGGCAACGCGCAGCTTTTAATTTTACCACTCTGCACGCAATGCCTTCAGAACTCGGCGGAAAGTGGGGAACGGAGTGTCTTAACACCACGTTCCCTCTGCCTACCCTGCCGTGTGCGGGATACAGCGTGAAGCGGATTTTTTAAGCAAATACTTTATCGGTAACCTACCCCTTTTTGCGAAAATTGAGTGAACGGAAGAGTATGAAATTAGGCACATTTATAGTTTATATAGAGAAGGAGCGCAGAATGCTAATATATATTTTTAAATAATACATAAAAAGTACATTAAATTAATAAAATAAAAAAGACATACACTACCATAACTTTGATAATACACACTTTTGTATAATGTGATTATGTCACGAGCACACGTTGCTATGGCAATCTGTATTTCACGCTTCATAGGGTTCTCTGGTTACAATACTTATATACGAATTCAATTTAAAAATGTTTTAAAATACTTATCACCTAAAGTTATTTAACTTTCTTATAAAACTACAATCTTGTTTATAATGTTATCATAATTCTCAAGGCAAATAATTATCATTTAATGTAAAATAGAGTAAACGTTGCGCCACATTACTCATAGATTCTTAGATAGTTATTCTTATGTTTGTCAGTTCAGTTATTTTTTGTTATAGTAACCGTTTCGTGTAGTAAAAGACAGTCGAGTCACCACTTTCCATCCAATTTTGAGCTATTTATGTAGATTGGCGGAATAGCTGAACCTCAATATATATAATTATTGTACCAAGCTGGATCGAACCCACTACCGTGCGACTTACTCAGACACTGTCTCACTGCACCTTGATGGTTTCATCGTTTCCTATTATTATATACTTACAAATTGCTGGGGGACAGCGTTAGAGGGGAACATCTTATATCACATTGTTACTTTGAGCAAACGCTATGTAAAATGAATTTAATACAATTGAGAAAAAAATCTTGGGTATTACAATATAAACAATTAGTTTGTTAATGTTTTATTGTTATTTTAAATGTCTTTCTCACAATAAAGTTTATAAAAAAATTAAAATATAAAATTTTTATATAGTATTTTTTTAGTATAGATAATAGACAAATGCTGCTTTCCTATGTGTCCCAGAAGTAACAGGGTAGGTAGAGGTTTTAAGTTTCGAGACATTGCGTGTTGAGTGGTGGAACTCAACTCAACGCCGCGCTTTTTCTTGTTACCAGAGCAAGTAAATGAAAATAAATAATATCCCCGAATAGAAATCGAACCCACATATGTGAATGCTATAATAACTGTTAAGTAGTGCATTCTGTAGTTATCAAGCAAAAATCTGAATCCATGTGTTATATAAATACAAAGTAAATTATTTTGAAAGCTGGACTCTAGTCCGAGAACTTAGTGTTAATACACTCCATTCTCCACTTTAATTGGAAATTAGAATCTTAATAAATAATAAAACTACTGCTTTATTTCATTTAGTAGTAATCAGTACCGCACAAATAAGTAACATTTACTTTATTTAGATGTACTTGACACGGCATCGAACCCGCATCTGTATTATTAATAACAAATATATGTATATGTATACTATGACCATAATGGCAATTGCAGGAATTCCTTTAGAAACCTTGTCACAATATGGGCTTTTATTACTTTAACACAATTCTCTCGAATCCTGTCGTAATATAAAATTTACAATTACTCATATATAAGGTGGCACTTCATTATTTCTTATAGTTTTTGTTTTGAGTTGGACGGTTTTGGTTATTTATCAGATGTTTCAGATCTGATGAACAACCAAAACCATCCAACTCAGATTTCAGAAATTTTATATGTCAATGGAAAATGCTTATTTTCATAAATATTCTCACTTAAAAGTTAGACCTCCAGCAAAACCAGTGAAATCTTTATAAAATTATTACAGTACTTTTTGAGTATTTCTGTAGAAAATGTACTGTAGTGTAGAACATTTTTTTCTCTCTTATATATCTTTTGATCATTTACAAGTATTTATTGTAATATATATATGTGTGTGTATATAGTACTACATCGCCCCTATTGACTCGATTTTAATGTAAATAAAAAGGGTGTCAATTGAAGTGTTCGCCGCCGGCATCAATTTATAATCAATCATATTTATTAGAAACTAATATACAGATAGTATAAACTTTTAGTTATAAACTTTAATATAATTTTATAAATAACTGATAAATAAAAGATGTATCAGATCTTTGGCGACGGTTGTTGTTGTTGGTTGTTCTTGGCTAAATCACTCCTAGGGAAGAAAATTACATCCTTATGTTTTTTTTTATAGAAATTTGAATGAAAAATAAAAATGCGCGGGTTTAAATCATAGTACGTTTAAATAAATAAAAATGAAGATAGCTAAAGTTACATTGTAAAAAGTTTAATACCTTTGGCTGATATTTGTGACTGTCTGTTTGTAGTTACTTAATTTTTCTCATCTCTGGGCTGGTGCACCCCAGTATCCGCTTGAGCCATTTGATCGCATAAAACGTAGATCCATTCTGAAGGCTTGATACTTTGGTTTTGCGTAGAGACGTCTCCTCGCTGTGCGTTCGCTACCGCATTTACCATGGGGAGTGTTCTGAAGGACTGTTTGACCTGTTACCAGCCGCCAAATTTTCTAACCGCACAGTACGTCACAAGCTAAAATATCATCCACACCACATGGATACTATCTCCACCTCAAAGGCCTATAGCTCCTCTGTAGCTCCTCTGGTGATGCACGAGGTCGTGGGCGGCGGTAATCACTTTCCATCAGGTGACCAGAACGCTCGCTTGCCTTGTCCTTTTCCATAAGAAAAAAGGTAATAAATTTATATACAAAAATTATTATACCAGGCAAATAATGACGTAATACTATTTGTATTTCATTTTAATCACCTTTATCATAAGGAATGTGAGTTTCAAATAGTTATATAGGTTCACGTTTGGCATCCAGCGCTTTAATTGCGCTTAATTACTAATTAAAAATATAATGCGACCGACTGCCACAAGCACTCAGACGTACACACTGTTTTTGTCATTTTGAAGTTCTTTAATAATGAATAATATAAATAATAAATACCTAATCCTAATAGTCTTAAAATATTTATATGTTTATATGTTCCAAATCGTTTGACATATGACAATGTATATCATAAGAAACTCTTTCCAAAAAATTTAATAAAGATTGATGATTATTTCAATTTGGCATATTAATCTATACCTTTAAAATAATTGTAATTCATATCGAAGATATATGAGGAAAAATGTTATTGGTGACATTTATTAATGTAATAGAACCCAAATCCACTTTTATAGATATTGGTATATTGTTCAATAGACATGAATACAAACCCAGATTTTTTTAAGATGTATCAGATGTATCTATATTAGCTTGTAGTTTTTACGCAAGATACAAGAATTATATAGAAATAAGAAAAATATTTTTTTGATTATATTATTTGGTTCTAATTGAATGGAATATTAACAAAAATACCATTAGAAAAGTTCTCACAGGCATTTAATTCAGTTGATTTCAAAGCTATGACGCATAAAGCCCTACAATTAACTATCTAAACGAGCTGAATTAACCTCGCTACCAACTGGCCGCGCAGTTTAACAACATCTCATTGTAACCCCTGAAAATGTTGTCATTTGGTTTAGTTTTTGTTATATTTTTATTATTATGTTGTTGTTATTTTGACTGAATGTTTTAGTTGGTGTAGGTTCGAATATATTTTAAAATTAAAATGTTTTTGAAGTTACTTTAAAAACAACGCTTATTAAAGTATTAAGACACTCTAATCGCAACTTTTCACCCAATTTTCAAGACATTGCGTGTTGACTAGCGGATCTCAAAAATGCGCTTTGTCTTATTACCAGAACATGGAAATGAAAAAAACACATTAGCCTGAACGTGAAGCAAATCCAAAAACTTCGCGCTCTCAGTCAGACGATGTCCCTCTGGGCTATGGTAGCCCTAAAATTAAGACTACGACAGACGAAAAGAGAAATTAATTAATATACGGATGCGGTTGATACTTACAAGTTTGATGCGGCGTAGCAAATTTTGATAAAATTTCGCTATACAAAGATCATATTTGTATGGAAAGATTACACAGGTATAGAACATTGTTTTTTATTGTTTTGAGAAACTGTTCACATAATGGTAAGTGATTTATATAGTTTATGATAAGCAAAATTTAAAAAGGTGGCAAATCACATTTTTTCACGAGTAAGTACATAGAAAGCATTATATTAGTGATAATTTTACTTTCTCCGACTTCCTAGAAATTTGCAGATTTTATTTTCATTTCCAGCACATGAATGATGACAATGAGTTGAGATTATTTAATAGGTAGAGTGAAAAAAAAATCTAGAAATGAGGAAAACATTATAAACTACAATGTAATTATGCAATAATTATATGAATTTTATAACTTTTAACAATATATTATTAATCTTTCATATGAATAAAGATAGTTATTGTACCCTAACAAACTAATAACGCAATGTAAGTTGAAACCAAAACTAGTGTTAACAAAATTTAGCAAGAAACTTGTCAGTCAGTCATGTCAGTTAGAAACGAGTGACTTAAGCCGTTAAGCTGACTGTCAGTATAGACATTATGAGATTCGGATCTGTTACAAACGGATTGTACGCGGGTCACGGCCGCAGTTAATCAATATACATAAAAAAATGTGTGATTAATTGTCTTAAGATGTCTGACATTCTATGTCACTATTGAGCCGAAATAGATGGAAAGGATTTGTATAGTGTTATTGCACACTTTTTATAGCAGGGCGAGCAGAGAGAACCTAGTCCTAAGACACTCCGTTCCCCACGAATGGTTTATCGTTGCGGTTTTTTTGCTTTCAACTTTCTTGTACTTCCGTTTTTAAAACAAATTCTATTCAATCAACAAAATTGAATAGATTTGAACTCAGAACCATCTGAGTAAATTCAATGCCGTGTCTTATTTACATTTCAATAAGATATCATAATGATATTAATTTAGTTATATATTCTATTGAGGTTTAAATTATTTACGAATGTTAAAGTGGAAAATTTTTATACATAATTCACTAAAAGATTCTATACGCAGAACTCAACCGAGAGCCTACAGAGTTACAGACATATAAATATGTATATAGACGTACGTCGTATATGTAGGTATATGTATGAAAACCAAACACATTGTCAGCAATGAATCATTGGAGGAAGCTGTGTTGATTTATGGATTTTATACATGTAATGCTGAACATTTGTTTGTTCTTGTTTAGATATTTTTTAGTATCCTACTTGCCTATTATAATATTTTGTTAGTTAGATCCATCGTGACGCCGTTATGGCGTCGTGAGATAACGTGTGCCTGTAAACGTGTTGGCTGTAGATTCGATATCCATTCGGAAGAATAATTTATTTTTATTTTCATTTTCTAGCTCCGTCCAGACAAAGTGCGGCGTTGAGTTACTCGCGTGCGGGTCTGTTCAACACGCAATGTGACAAATAATATTATGTATTATTTGTCACATTGTGCTACACTTCTCTATATATATTTTTTTATATACATTTTTCACTTTGAGCCAAGAGTAAACAAAAATTAAAATTCTTATTTTGGTTTCATTTTCACCATTTTTTTTCTATTTCATCATAACATCTTTCATCTATTTCATATGACGTAGTTACTAAGAATAATTTGTTTAATTTTAATTAACCTAAATTAACAAAACTAAGCTTTTAGGCCCGAAAACCTTAATAAAAAATAAAGTGATGAAGAATGATCAACGTCATTATTATATAAATATTGCTATCGTAATGCTATATGATTATATTAATGTCTTGCCAGCGTCGTCAATGTCAATAGATTCGGACGTACGAAATTTGAACCCACGACCTCTTGTATAACATCTCGCTTATTAGTAGGGCGCTAGTTATCTAAGTGAATATTTATTATTTATATTATTGAACTATTTTAATTTTTTGTTATATATTGTTGAAATTTATTGCAAACCTTCAAAACATCTTCAGCTAAAAATCCTTCAACGTTTAAAATCTATATATGAATGCTATATATTGTTAATCCTTAATACTTTAAATGAGACCATCGTAGTGCAGCGGTTCAGGGTCTGACAGTAAACGCGACGGTTGTGATTTAGATTTCCACTACTCGCTAAAAAGATAGAGTACGGCGTTGAGTTTCGCCACTTAATACGTCAGGTCCCTTAAAGTGAGCGGAAAGTGGATAACGGTAACCCTGCTAATATGACGACGTGGAGCTATGAAAATAGGAGTTTTCCGAGATAACAAACCATGCACCTCTAGTACAGCTTATTATTCTAATTATAGTATGACGTTCACAACTTTCTATGGTAACAGAAATAAATACCTAGTAATTATTATCGACAGATGATAATTTTATTTAAAATAACATGACTCATTTACTCGATACGTAAACGAGTTACGCCCGCATTGATAATATGTGTTCAAAGATAAATTTTGCAAAAAAATATTTGTAAATAGGTGCAATATTATATGTATTTCCTCGAATGATATTTGAACTCATACTCTCTCATGTGTGCCAGCCAAGTTTTGGGTTAGTATCAAAATGCTTCTTTTTTATCAATAATATTAAAATTATTCAATAATAACATAATTATAACTAAATTTATAGAAAAATCTTTGTAAATTGAAATTGTTAAAAAAATATATTTAATTTAATTGCAATGAATCATTGATGGAAGGGAGATGTGTTGATCTATCTGTTTACTTATATATCTACATTTGTTTGTTTTGTAGCGGTATAATTTTTTTTTTTTTAGTAACTTGCCTTTTATAATATTTTGCTTGTTAATCACATCGTGAAGCTGTTGTGGTGCAGGGGTACAGTGGCTTATAGTAAGCGCGACAGTTGTGGGTTTGAATCCCACTCAAAGTTCAATTGTTCGAAAATTAGAGTGTCTCAAGTACACTAAATACCTTCTGCCCCCTATGTATGAGGGTTACGGCGTGAAGCTGTTAAAGGATAGGATGTAGATAAGCTGTTAAAGGATAGGACCTTTTTAATATAAAATTTATAATAAATCAGCTTCCTACAAATTAATCTCCTTTTCTTTCTCTAATCTACTTCCCAATCAGACTTATCAATAAATCAAATGTAATTTAAATTTCAAATATAAAAATGATCAAAAGTCTTATATAAAATCGTTTAACATCTCAAATTTAGTTTTGTACTGACAGCTTATCATAATGAAGTAGGTACTTAAAAAAATATTATAATTTTTCTATACACGCTTGACTATCCACGACAAGTGGTTTTTTTTTATCTAACTAAAACCCGACCAACTATTTAATCCTTGATATAACGGTATTCACATTTCAGTTCACATGACATGTTGCAGGCATTGCTCTCAGTAAACATGTTTTTAATTAGTATCCTGAGTTCAATCCTCTTTAGCATAAGGTGTCTAAAGTGTGTATTGGTAAAAATAGGAACGAAAATATTATTCATACGAACGAACGAATGAACGTTGGTAGGTATATCGACTCGCGGTTGTACGGGATAAAGCGTGAAAGCGTGATTGTAAGGCACATAAAGAGTATCTAATTTCAAAAGTTTTCGTTCTCTACCTTTCGCCCGAATTCGAGACGTAGCATAACGTGTTCCTTAACGGCATGTTTAATCGTACTAAAGTGAAAATAATTATAACATAACCTATCCCCTAGCGAGGTTTGAATTTACAAACATAGTGGTTTAATATTTAGTCATTCGCGCCCCACTGCGTCACAGAGATTTCTCATCGATCCAGGGAAAAAGTGGGTAATGTTATAAATTTAAATATTTCCTCAAGTGACACTTGATCACTTGTGGCACAAATCGCGTTTAGTCAAATTCATCGAACAAAATGATTTGTTTGCTTACAGTACTTACTATATAGTCCGTCATGGCGCTATAAGCGTGTCCCTATATAAACGGGACCGCTGTGGGTTCGTTTCCTACCCGAGGAAATTAAATATTTTAACAAAACAAGGCATTCAATTACGCCACTCAACAATGCCTCGAGAATTGCGCGGAAAAAAAAAGTGTTAATAGCGACACTAGGTTCCCAGGGTCCCTTTGCGTACCCTGTTGTGTATGAGATACAGAAAAAATACTATATAGTCGCTTAATCACATTATACATTTATAACCATAATCCACTATATTCAAAATGTTATATATTTTTATCTTTGCAACGTTCGATTAGAGGTCCGTGACCCGTTCACTTTCTACTTACATACATACTCATATGTAGATCAACATGTGTATGTATGGAAATGTTATATTTGGTTTTTATTGCGTCAAAATAGTATGTTTTTGAAAGTAATTCAAATAGTTCTAATAGCGTAAGATCTCAGGGTCCCCAGACCTACGTCATTTTAGCAAAGCTGAAATTTTGTCTGACAAGGCGGACGTAAAGTGTCTGGTAATAAACAATGTACATTTTGTACATTATTCTGAAAACATATTTAAATACGACTCTACTTTAATGTAGGTGAGTGTGTATCTTAAGTTGGCGCTATATCTGAAAGGGTGCCACTTTCAAGTAAGTAAGTGCGCATACAGTCTTAACTACATATTAGACTATTAATCCTCAAAATTTGAGCTTTGCTAAAATGAC
>DWAL01000509.1:0-10690 GCA_018230405.1 Heliconius hortense
AATAAATCTATTTTTAGGTATTTATTGGTCGTTTCCTAATATCACTTTCACAAAAAAAATCCACTCAATATCTGGACTCCGTTAACCAAAATCTAATTTACATATACATTCTAACATCATACATGCCGTCAATATGATCCTACTGATTACTTTTATATATTAATAGTTAAATGGCGGCTCCTTAGCTTGAATCAGTTAGAGTTGATTGTCGAAATCAAATACACAATTTTATATTTACCAATTTTCCTCATGAAACATTTTAACCAATCAAACATATGGTTCAATCCTGACCGCAGACTGTATTTAATAATTGATAATCATCAAATTAATTCGTCATTTCGAAACTAATTGATAGTGATACTTTACTTTAAACTGATAAATTATTCTATAGATATTATCATTCTTTGGTTTTATTTGCAGCTTCAAGCATATAGAATGCTAAAGAGTGCAAATTTAATGTTAATAGTTAAGTATACTTCCCTACTTTCCGATTGAGGCGCTAGCTACTCTCTCCTTCCCGCCCGGTGACGCTGTAAAGACCATCCCAGGTCAACAGCAGCTAGCTTTTTCAAAAAAAAAACTCTCCGCCGTATTCTCCAGACATTGCGTGTTTAGTGGCGGAACTTAACACTGTGCTGTACTTCGATACCCGAGCGAGAAAATTTAAATAACAAATATTTCAATTTCTCGAATGGCAATTGAATCCACAACCTAGCTCGTTTACAATCACACACTTGTGCCCCTGCGCCTCTGACCATGCTCTGGCCTCAATTATTATCATTCATTCGTCATAATACCGTCTATTATACCTAAAAGAAGCATAATCGGGCCGATCTGCTCTTAGCAAAACGATTTGCTCTCAAGAGATATGCCGCCTATAATTTAGCCAACTATCGCTGTGAAGCGGTATATCAAGTTTGATAGTCAATTATTGGCACTCAGGACTGGAAACTGTTGTCTTTGGGTTATCTCAGCCATGTTGCTGGCACCGGGATTACGTATATCTAATACTAGTACGCTGTTCATAATATTAATCCATGTATGCACTATACTTAAGCCCTTTCGTAATCTTTATGTATTTACATGAAATAATAATATATTAATTCAGTAATAATAAGGATCTTTGCCTTTGCTAATTACGCTATGGATGTCCGCAAAAATATACTTTATATTGTTGACAGAATTTATTTCCAAGAATATTACATATTTGTTTATTTTTTGTGAGGACTTGTAACTTGTGAACATAATAAAGTTAGTTATTTGTATTCATTTAATGACAAATTTATTTAAAATTTATATAAGAATTACATGTTATAAAACTCGTCTATCTTATAATAAGTATAGAATAAAAAATTGAATGACCTCTGCATACTGTAGTAAAGTTGAGAGATTTATTAGGAGAAGGACATTAAAACGACATTTGGGTTGAAGCTCTGGGAAATAGGATGCCCATGATGACGGTCGCTTCAATGAGCTATTAACCGAAATATCTCATATTCGACTGTTCATTCGATGATTAGGACGCTTCAAAGGTTAACAGTCAAAGGAATATTAAAAGTGCAAAGTCCCACCATCTTTGAAGTTCTGTCTTTAATCCTGAGTTACTGCTAGTTAAATTTAGATCACTGCGTAGATCTTTTAGGGTGCGAACTGACATTTGTCACAATGATTTCAAAAATACTTAATATCCAGGATTATTCTTAAAATAACTAGTCGTTTGCTTAAAGTAGCAGTACAAGCGGAAGCTATTATATTGAGCTGTACATTTTAAGATTAAACTAATGGCTACTCCCAAATAGTTAAATAGTTTTCATTCTTTAAATACTTGTTCAATACATACTTTTAACATGTCGACAAGCATTAGGAATTTTCGACTAAATAATTAAAGTGGATAAATTTATTTGTCCCGATCCAAATAGAAATGTGTACAAATAGATGCGTTTCAATGATTATCTATTAGGGCCAAATATTTTCGAGGGCAGCGGTGCATGTGATTAAGGGATGGGACATTATATTAGTTTTTTTGTCCACAATTGTCCTTGTGTGGTTAGCATTCCTCTATTGCTGAACGTAGTATCGTATTGATCCTTAATGCCATATGTCGGAAGGTACAATTTGATGAGACGTTCAATAAACGTTGTATTGAGTTACGCAAACCCAATACCGTTGCCTAGGCGAAAGCTGATCTCTTTCAGTGACATCGCCAGAAGTACGAAAGGATTATCGGATGACAATGTGCATTTTTTCATATCTTGTGTGTATTCTCTGATACAAGATAGAGTAGGACGCTATTAAATTGCGCGTGCATCTTTTGTCATACCATACGGTGTTTTCAAAGCAGATGGCTCTTTATAAGTCCCCGTTTTGAGTAAATAGAGTAATGAATTTCTATTTTACTTTAAATAGATTTAAATATGTTTTTGCTTTTGCTTGTAAATCTTGAACTCGAGGGTATTTAAATTTGTATAGTTGCGTTGCGTTTGTGTTCTGTTATATAAACATTGTGTTTGAGGCAAATAGAAGGATTTTAGAATTTAAATGTATACGCTATTTAAAATACTGTGGTACTACAGTACATGGTTTTTGATATATTACACTACCACTGTATGGAAAGTTATATAAATATTTCTCTGTTTCATTAATTTATAATCATAAATTAAGTATTAGATTATTGGTCTAAGTTTCTAAAAGGTGGCAAAATTAATTAAACAATATATAAGTATGTTATAATTTTACTAAATCGTATATGAATTATAAATTATATTTTTATAATCAATTGACTTTTTTACAATGCAACAATGAATATTGGAAATCTTGAGAATGTCCCAAATTCTTTTTGCCTTATCTGATATTTCATCATGATAGAAAGTATATTATAGATTATTTAAATGAATTTCCATTTGAAATATTAATTAAACATTGATGACATGATAGTTAATTATATAATTGCTTTTAGTATTTATTAGACATACGTAATTTTTTTATTCAAGAACATAAAGCTACACATAACTTAAAATATATTTTTTTAACTTCAGCTTTATCCGCGCTAAACATTGCATGTTAAGTGGTGGAACTCAACGCTGCGCTTTGCCTTGTTACCAGATCAAGTAAATGAAAATATTAAATAATTCATCCCCTGAGTGGAAAATAATTTATTGACTCGAAAAATAATTTAAATTTGATTATCCCATTAATCTCTACTTCTTTGTCCCCAAAAGTTACCGGAGTTCATATCAGAGATAAATCTATTTATTTGGAACCTTTTGGTTTCCTAATCCTAAACTTAAGTTATATTTTCGGATTTCAAGTTTCACCAGAAAGTTATAGAAGTTTGTAATTAAATTATGATTTTATTTTAGATGTGTTTATATTTTTCTTTTAACTACTTATGTGACAAAATTTTCACCTTAATTTTTCATGTTCTTCGAATATTATTAAAACTCATAAAAATATATAAACTGTTCGTTAGCAATAAAAATGACTATATTAAGTCAATACGTGTGTTTATAGAGTTTATTTTATCATAAAAAGAAGAGAATATATATAGCATCCCGAATATCTTTTTAAATGAAACTTATTATCTCGAATATTAATAAAACTATCCGTTCAATCCTACAATAAATGAATCACAGTCCATAGCGTATAAAATTGCATAAAATTTTTCAAAAGAAACGAATTACAAACGAAAACGAAACACAAACGTACAATATAGCCGAAACTAAGTCTACAGTTATCGGGACAAGTTTAAACAATTTTAATCGACCGCTAGCGTGTCTAATCTCGGTCGTATATCTAACTTTATTCATGTGAGAGACATAAATACCTATCTATCAGATAATATCACGCAACATACTGTCCCTCTACATTTGGATTTTGGGCTAATAAAAACAAGTTTTCCCATTATTTCTATGCTGACCCGTCGTCCGCGTCGTCGTGATAAGGGTGGACGTCAAAAATATATGTTGAATTCGTTTTGATTCGTTTTCGCTGTGATAATGTTAGAAGAATAAGATTCAGAATTCAAAATTATAGATGTGTACTTATGGTCGGAGCAATTTTATTACTGGATATTAGATATATATTAATTTAGTGAAACTATGTCAGGTTAAAAAGCAATGTAATATATAGAGTATGTAGCTAACTATACAGCTAGACCGTTGAGTGTTCGGCTCGGTAGGATGAGTTAATTTCATTTCTTGTCTCTGACCAGAATACTGAGAGCGGTGTTGAGTTCCGGTAAAATTACGGCGATATGTAGGGGATGAAGTCCCTCAATACTAGGTTCCCTCTGCCTACTCTGCTATATGCCCAAATCCCGGCTGATCTATTGCAAAGAGACACAGAGATGTTACTCGGGAGAAAAAGTAAAGCTTTTGCTAGTTAGAGAATTCTATTCAATATTAAACATATATTTTTGTCTATTATTGCGCCAAGTAGTTACTTGGCTAGTTGCTTGTGGTTGACATTGGATTGAAAAATTCTAATACGTAAGATGAATTTAGTAATTAAAATTAAATTTTTAATGATTATAATATAATATTTTTAGTAGATATGCCTATTTTAGATATTTCGTATTTTTTACTAAAACAACCATTGCTTCAAAATCTATGCTTAGAAGTTACAAATCGATTTGACTTTCTTATTTACACATTATATTTATTTTAATGAGTATATTGAATTATTTATTTTGATCGAAAATTATATTGTATTATTTAGTTTTTGTTGACAAAAAGAAAAAAAAACAATTAATTTAAATAAAAACTTCAAAATAATTTTTAACTGAATATAAATAATACTTAAGATAAAAAAAAAAAAAATTACGATTGTAAAATTACTGAAAAAAAGAAACAAAGACAACAAATACAAACAAAATGGTAGTGACAAAAATAAAACAAAGCAAATTAAAAATGAAATGTGTATTTCAAATATTCTCCGAGAATTCTTCCTCCATTTATATACAACTATAAACAATAATCAGATATATCTATTTACATATTTGTTATAATATATTTTTTATATAACAGGCTATAATATAAATGCAGTAAACTTTGTACAATATGCTTTTAAGTTCATAACTTTGGCATGATATAATTTAAGCGACAATTTATAATAATAATATTCATAGAGCAATAGGTAGGTACTTAATTCGTATTTTACATGGATATATATAATAATCCTATCTATTTATAAATTATTATCGCAGAAATCAGGAAATTATTAATAAATTATTTTTTTAACTTAAAAACGAAATTTCAAATGTACAGATAAATGCTTACTAATGGCGTGACATATTTAATATACAATAAATACAAGTACGAATAACTTAAAACAATTATCACTTTATTGGACTAATACGCTTAAGCGTCGCAGATTGAGATTTACCTGCGTTGAAGCATACGCTACGCCCAGAGCTGGGCGTGGGGCGGCATGCGTGGGTCGCGCGCGTGCAGGGCGACGGGCGCGAGGCGCTCGCCCAGCCCGTCCGCCAGCAGCGGCGGCAGCTTGCCGGCCGGCGGCGGCGGGGGCGGCGCCGGCGCCCGCCCGGCCCCCACCGGCGACACTGACGCGTAAATATTCACTGTCGACCGGTGATACTGACACTTTCGCAAGTCTGGCATAGCAAACCTTAGTTTTTGCCAAAATTGTCTATCGCCCCACTCGATGCACGTATTGGCTTTTAAACACAACCGTAACTCGGGATCGATATCCCGCTTCGGGAGGTCACCTAACAATATTATTATCAGTCTTCTTCGTCTCTCTTTTAACACTTCGTGTAATGCAGTTTTGAATTCGAATCGACACCACTCGTTATTTATGAAGTTCTTGGAAAGAACAATAATAGTTCGTTTTGAAGATTCTACAGCCTCGATGATAGTGTCGGCTACGTATGTCGACGCATTGAAATCGCGGTAATGTAGACAGAGCCGGAAACTCGGGTCCGTCGATTCCAGCCCGGGCGCTAACATCTGAGCGACGAATGCCTCATCTTTCACGCTGTAGCTAATGTAGGCATCAAATAGCCGATCTTTGTCAGCTTCTTCGTCGAATGTAGTACTTTTATAGCACATTCTGAATCCACAATGGAAGTAAATCCATACTCTTAGCTCTCGTCGCCAGTAAAATATTCCACATATTAGTACTGAGCTTAGAATAAATACAAAAAGCGAAATTAGTAGCAGTGGCAGATAGTCATTAATTACTTGATTTTCAATTATAGATGAGCTTCCGCCGACATGACTGGTACAAATTGTAGAATTAAAATCTGACATATGGGGCCCAACTGCGTTTGTCACATTGTCAAAAACACAAGTGATTTTGTCTGAGTCTTCAACTTTTCCTAAATTATTTTTAAACCAATTTCTAAATTTATTCATATATTGACAGTCGCAAGACCAAGAATTGCGAGAAAGACTTATTTCTACCAAATATGGATTTAGCGTGAATTGCCATACAGCGAAGCTATAAATATTATTTCCCTCCAACCTCAGTACTTCTAAATGCCGCAACTCCATAAACGTGCGATTATCGATATAATATATTTTATTGTCTTGTAGATGTAATTCACGTAAATTCTCTAGGGGTGACAATTCGAAGCCTAACAATTCTTTGATATTATTTTTTTCCAAATGCAGCACAGTTAAACGTTTTAGTCCACTAAATGTATTATTATATAATGCGTCAATATTTGAATTATTTGCATATAATATTTTTAAATTTTTACGACCAATAAAGGCATGACTTGTTAAACCACCAAAGTTATTACCGTCTAAATATAGTTCGGTTGCGTCCATGGGTATAGTGTTCGGTATCTCCGAATAGCCGGCAGCGGAACAGTCCACAATATTCGCTGACCACGGCTGGTCGTGATAGCACGTACAGTTCGATGGACACGTCATTTCACAATCACACGCGTCGAAATCACAACAATGGCACAATGTAAAACAGTGAGTTTTGTATGTACACAAAAACTGAGATGATTCCGCTTCGATAAGTGGAATATAAGTCCTTTCACGATTATAAAGTAACTTACAATATATACTTTCTAAGTCCATAACTCTAGGATGTTGCCTTAAGTGGTCGAGTTTGTTTATACGTTGTAGCCACTCCATTGTACAGTCACATTGAAATGGATTTCCACCAATATAAAATTCGGGTAGGGGTCTTCCTGGATCGACTGGAGTCAAACGGAGCGCATTAAGGTCCATACTAGTTATTTGATTTGCATACAAATCGACTCTCGTTAAATTGGTTTTTCCAACAAAAGTTTGGGCCTCAACTTGTGTAATTTGATTATCATTCAAGAACAGCAGTTCAATACTGCTGGGAATTGAAAAAGTTGATATTTTTGTCATTTTATTGAAGCTCGCGTCTAACGTTTGAAGACGTAACTCTTTGTCTAAGCGATAATTATTGCTTAATTCTTTGATGTTATTGCTGTGAACGTCTAACCACTGAAGTCCCGTTGGAATTACGGTGTAGTCAAACCATTCTATTTGGTTATCTGACACGTTTAACCACAATAAAGAAGGTATATTTACAAAAAGTCCTTGAATATCAGTAAGTCGGTTGGCATCTAATCTAATAGCTTGCAAATTCGATAGACTCTCAAAGGCATTTGTATCGATGTGCTTTAATTTATTTCGTGCCAAGTTCAAAATTTGGAGAGTTGGCAAGTCTGTAAAAACGTCCTTGCTTATATTTTCAATTTTATTTCCAATAAGCCGTAATCCATATACATTATGTAAACCAACAAAGCCAGGTTCTTCTAATGAAGTTATCTGATTTTCACCGAGATCAAGAGTTCTTAGTAGGCGCATATTTCTTAGCGCTATGGGCACTTTCTTTAAGCGATTTCCATTTAAATTCAAATCTTGCAAAGAAGAAGTATTTCGAAATGCCTCAGGGTGAAGTTCTTCAAGATGGTTATTATCTATAGATAAAAGTGACAATACGTACAGACCGTTTAAGGCGTAAGCATCAATGTGTGAAATCTTGTTATACGATAAAATAAGAGTATGCAAATTATTCATCGGTGCAAATGTATCTGCAGCAATAGATTCTAGCATATTATGTTGAACATTTAATATTTGAAGCGTATATAAGTCTTTAAATATTCTTGGATCCAATTTTGTCAATCTGTTATTTGACAAGTTTAAAAGTACCATTCTGATAAGACCAGTAAATGTGTTTTCGTTTATCCATGTGCTCGTCAAATGGTTATTAGACAAATCTAATGCCAACAGCTGATCTAAGTTAGCGAAAAGACTCGGTGACAGAACACTAATGGAATTATTTTGTAAGTATATTTCTTTAATAACTGGCCGACAATCTCTAAATAAATCTTGTGGAAGTGCAACAATCTTATTGTTAGACAAATCTATTATTTGCAACTGTTTCAACCCAGACAAAGCTTTATCAGCTACCATAGAAATCTCATTATCGTGTATATGGAGCTCTTTGAGTCTTCGCAAAGCCATAAAACCATTTTCTGGCATGAGCACAAATTGATTGCTTGATGCATCTAGCACTTCAATATCTAAAGAGCATGTTGAATGAGGTAATGACGAAGTTGACGGAGAGGGTCCCTCATGTTCACTAATTAGAGCTTGATGCATTGCTCTCTCTCTAAAACCTAAGTCACTTACATCTTGTAGACGATTAGATGACACATTTAAATACACTAAGTTTGTCAATGGGCAAAACAAGTTTTCAGGGAATGACCAAATATTATTGAAACTCAAATCTAACTTTTCCAACTGACGAACAGCTGTAAAGCTTTCCGGGGAAATTTCTAGGCTCATTGCAGCCCACTCGGTGTTTTTAGTTCTAATCGTTAAGTTTCGTAGGTCTCTCAAACCGGAAAGTACACCAAGCGGCCATCTTCCAATTTTACAGTTATCCAAAATAAGTTCACGTAGTTTGACTAGATGTGCGAAACTACGGTCATCTAATGAACTTTTGTACATCATTTCTTCATTACACTCTATTCGTAACGAAGTTGTGTGCTCTGATGGTATAACACTAAAATTTGTTGTATCAAATTCACTGTTTATGGTACGCAGCTTACACGTGAGTGACACTTCGTGGGCATCGTTTGGTCCCCGTAGCCACCATTGGCAATCGTCTGGTGCTTCATATTTAAGTGGCAATGAACTTTGATCTGCCACATTTAGTCCAATGACAAACCAAAATATAACTTGGCTAAAAATTGTATTACTCGACGATAGTCGCTGAATAGCCATTTTGGAAGAAATAATATATCAAGGAAGAGGGAAAACAAAGCACGGTTGGCTCAGTGTCATGTTTTTCCCGACGGCATGCGTTTGTTGCGTCCCCTTGCCGGATGTAAAGAATCCATCAATTTATGAACCAATTTTAGTAACAATCTTAATAAACAGTTCTTGAACTTATGATGCACATATTGAATAGTCTTTCAGTCACAATACCAAGTCCTTTATGTTGTAAACAAAATTGTAACATAACTGTTCACTTTTCGATATATGAGTAACGACACTTAAACGTATATATTTTTTAGTTAAACAATGTCCATTACATCCTTTTATTGAATTGTTAATATTTTTGGAATCTTCTACGTTTGAAATTTAAAACGCGTATAATCGTAATTTCACAAAACGTTGTTCCGGCCAGAGCGTCGAGCGACGCAACCGTGCCTCGACGCGGCGTAGAGTTAACTAAAGTGAGTAGAGGTATTGCAGTCGCGTTACGCGTAGAATATACGCTCAACGGCAGGGAGGGGTGCGGGCTGTGACGAGCCGAGCGGCGGCGAACGTTCACGAAGACCTATTACAATAAATTATTTTTTTACGAAGCTTTAAGAGATTGGCCGCATGTATCTCGGCTACGGACTTTGAATGAACGTAGACATCAGCTGCTTAAGGAAGTTTGGGAAATTTTGATATTATATTTATATTCCATGTGAAGTTTAATTAATTAATTTATCAAAACATTAATTAATTCTTAGATAATGGTCGTAAGAAATTGAATGGATATTCAATTTTGTTATATTTCGTCTATAATATTAGACTATATATATATATATATATATATATATATATATATATATATAGTCTAATATTAATCAAAATTACAGAATAAATTGACTACATCTATAATCGTTTATATAATATCTATTTATAGATATATAGTTAAATTATATTTTGGTAAAAGACAAAATGATAATGTGATCTTTTTTACGATATTGACTTAATATTTAACAGTTTTAAAAAGCTAATTATACTATGTCAAATTTTTAATTAGAAAATTTTAAGAAGTTTAAATTGGTACATAAAATTACTCTGAATTTTAAAATATATGAGTAAGTCCAATCCAGCAAAATATGTGATTGAGGTCAGTCGTGGCGCGACAGATTGTGGGTTCGATTCCCATTCGGAATTAAAACATTTAGTATTTTCGTTTTCTTGCTCTGGTAACGAGACAAAGCGTAGCGTTGGGTTCCGAAACTAACACGCAATGCCTCTAGATTCTAGAGTTAGGCTGAAAGTGGTCGAACGTGTGTGTGTCTTAATGGTAACGGAGCGTCAATACTAGGTTTTCAGGTTTCTTTTGCTTACCCTGCTAAGTACCTACTCAATACAGTGTGAAGCTAAAAAAAATCAATCTAAAAAGGGTACCATTTAAATAAAAAAAGTAACTAACTAAGCAAACCATA
>DWAL01000510.1:0-10685 GCA_018230405.1 Heliconius hortense
CCCCTCAAGTATCTCTATATGAGTATTTTATCTCAATTGAATTAGCTGTTTGGCCCTGATTGCGTAAAATACAGACAGACAGAGTTACTTTCGAATTTATAATATAGGTATGGATTACACAAAACCTACAACCTATTGACATACAAACTTATGGGACATGTCCATACATGTGATTGGCATAAAATATGAGAAATGCTCATATTATAAATTCGAAAGTAACTCTGTCTGTCTGTCTATCTTTCGCAATCACGGCCAAACCATTGTGATAAAATTTTATATAGAGATACTTGAGAGTCTTGGGATGAACATGACTACTTTTTTTTCACATATTTGTATCGAAAATTTTTCGATATATACTAATATATTAAAATACCTTTCTATTTGACGTTTTTCCGTTGTTTTAAGAAAAGGTCGCTCAAAATGCTTCTAAACGCTTACATAGTGCGTGCTGGCTGAATTTTATGTGATACTTAAAAACAATGTCCTATAAAAACACTATCCTTCAAAAAACCTTTAAAAAAGTCCGCGATAGTATATGATTATTTCTGAAGCTGGAACCACAGTAACAATTTTAATATATTTTTTTATTTAATTTAATTTTATATGTAACGGCGTTATAATTGGTCAAAAAAAAAACATAATCCGACTTTGAGAATATTAGTTTCAAGAGTACCAAAAGCACTTGGCCAAACTCGGGCAAACGACGTTTACGTTTTGTAAATTTTCATACGTTTTTGATCTACTGTTAATTTTTATGCGATTATAATAGGTTCCCTCTGCTTACTCTGCTGTGTGCGGGATACAGCGTGAAGCTGAAAAAAAAAAAGAAAAAAAAATGTATTGCATAGTAATAGTTACATAGTATAATTCATATTTAATTTATAGGTATATTCCAGACATATAATATACAAAAGTTAAAAATAGATGGAATTATTCATAAATTTCAAGTAATATATCTATAAAAAAAAAAAAAGTATAGGTATTAAATAAAAGTAAACTAAAATTTCAAGTACTTTATAAATGAATTGGCATACAAAATTAATTTTGACAATCAGCAAGTCATACAATACAGTACAATTGCATAAACGAATCATAACAATACAAAGTCATACTTGAATATAATATCAAAACACAGCAAAAACTAAAAATAAAGACTATAAAATGTATTATAATAGGGACAATATGAATCAAAGCAAATTATGATGTTTTGCTTTTTTTTTTCAACAAATTACGCAGAGAGAACCTAGTGTTAAGGCACTCCATTCTCCACTTTGTTTACAGTACGGTTAAGGAGCCCTAGCCACCCTGAAGTTAGCTTTTTTATTGTATTAGCACAAATTAGATCTTACGATTTTTCTTAAATCTGTTTTATTTTCCTCCCGAGTGAACAATGCGCAAAAGTTCTGGAAACTTAACTTCGGGGCGGTCACGACTCGTCGTCGGTACAATTTTTATGGCTATGTGACTCAATATGTAGTTTTAACCATCAATGATAAAACTGACTAGTAAATAGCATATTTGGCATAAAATAAGTAAATATGAAACCTAATAGTAAGAAAAAAAGACTAAAATTTAAAAAAAATACATTTGAGAAACAAAGTATATACTTAAGTTATACTAGTTTATTCGAACTTTGTTCTTTTCATAAAAAAACAAATGGTTATACGCGTTACATATGACATTTTTAAGATATGGCTAAATACAATTGTTATTATAAAGAGTAATATTTAACTGAATGTACATGCGTATTTTTTTGTAATATTTTTATGTGTTATTCAGGATATTGGAAAATATCAAAATATTATTTGCATCGAGTTCTTCTACTCAACACTCCAAGCCTCTGAAGTTCAGCGAAAAGTGGGAAACGAGTGACTTAAAACTAGTTTTCCAGGTCCTTCCTGCCTACCTTTCTATGTGCGAGATGCAGTGTGAAACTTTAAAAAAACTTAAAAAAAAAACAAATTATTTGAGAATAATGACACAATCCGCCACTCCCAACACGCAATGCCACCAGAATTCGGCGAGAAGTGGGGAATTGAGTGCCTTAACACTAGGTTATCCTCTGTCTACCCTGCTGAGTGCGTGATACAGCGTAAAGCAGCTGAATATACACCATATGAGTTAATTTATAAGAAATGTTCAAGATTTTTTTATATTCTCGAGACCAATCCACATGCTGATGATAAAAAAAAACACAATTTTTAACAATTTTAAATTACTAATATTGTCATATAAATTAAATTTCTATAGTAACGCAAGATCCAATATCTAAAACGCCTATGTTAATAAAATACGTACATATTATATTAATAGTTAATTTAAATAACAACAATTCCAACAACTTACCAGTCTCACAAGTCTCTTTTTCACAAAATTGACTACCCATCTTTGACAAATCTCTAGGTTTATTATACTATACAATTTCTTTTTTTTTTTTACATTTTTATGAACTTTTAATTTTTTTTTGATAATTAAGTGTGATGTTAATTAAATTGAACCTTATATAAAAAAAAAAAAATTCAATTTTATAACCATAATGCAGCTGAAAGACAGTAAAATTAAGTAAGTCAGAGAAAATCTATAATTAGATCATACCAATACTTTCCGTTCATTTTAAGGCGATTTCGTTCCAACATTTTTTTAACTAACCAAGCAAATAATAATAATTACAAATAATTACATATAATAAAGCGAAACTTAGCTCTTTTTTAAAGGTTAACATTATAATAAACTTGTACAAATTGTATATGGTCGCTAAATGAAATTGTAAAATGTGATAACGTTCAATTTTTTATTATCTCAACAATCTTATTTATTTACCATATTAAATGTTATGCAAGGAAAACATTCTGTTACTTGTAACACTCTCAATTGAAAATGGTCTCTTATTTAAACAAATATATAAATATCTTCGTAACTCTGTATTATGCAGAATGTTTCAATTATTAAACTGTAATCTTTATACAAAACTAATATTGCATGAAAAATCTAAATAAATTTAGTTTTATATATTATAAGTAAATGCACTCACAATATAATGATAATCTATTTATAATAAATTTTATAAGATCTTAACAACATAGCAATTAAATACAAATATTAAAATAAGCTACAGAAAAAAATGCCCCTAAAATATTCTTTTATATTTTTAACATTTTTTTTTTCGCGATGTGAAATCGGAGCTGAGGGGATGTTTTTATATTATAATTTACGAATGTTTTTTTAATCTTAGGATATTATCTTTCGTACATGTTTTCTTGTACTTAAAAATATTTTTTCCTCAATATCAAGCAGCATCGAAGCAAAGTAAATAAACTATATAGTAATATTTGTATATATTTGTATGTGTATATAACTCCAAGTCATTCGAGATTTCTCTGTTTGAGGCATCTTGTTATCCCATAGATAAGATATTGTTTGGTGAATTGTCTCTGAAAGAATTTGAAAATTGCGTATCAAATGTCAATGTTCTAAGTCAAGGCTATTTTTATATCACATATACTGTAGTAGTAGTGGACTGTGGATTCCTCGGCAGGTTAAATTTGCTATGGTCTATGATATTAAAATTTGCCTGAATTTTTTTATCGTCCCGCATATAGCAGGGTAGGCATATTGACATTGAGTGTAGCCTAGCGGAATTTAACACCGCGCTTGATCTACTTAAGAGAGCGAGGAATTGAAAATAATTGAATTGTTTAGTTAGACCCTCAAATTTACAGTCGCCCGGTTATGCCTCTGCACCACGACGGCATGATTCCTTTTTATATAGGCAGAGGGAACCTAGTGTTAAGACACTCAGTTTCCCACCGGAGGCATTGCGTGTTGAGTGTCGGAACTCAACGTCGCGCTTTGCCTCGGCACCAGAGAGGAGAAATGGAAATATAAATCGAAACCAGAGCGAAAAATATTTTATTTCCTCGAGTGGGGATCGAGCCCACAACCAGTTACTTTTACAATCACACGTTGTGCCCCTGCGCCAAGATTCTCTCTGCCTCTGATTTACTAAATTAAAACCTACAATTAACTTTTAAAAACAAAATTACCTTTAAAACTTCAGAGATTCCCAATTTGCTCTTCAAACAATCTCTTACCGCCTTCCAACCTTTTATTTGAATCCTGTCCATACTTTGCCATATATTCCTCCAGTCTAATCAACCACTGGGCCCAATGTTCCCTAAGTTTATCAGTGGATAGATGAAACACATCGGCTTTTGAGCCATCAGTATAGGCTATTACTAATAATGCATCTCGTACGTTAAAATGTTTGTAGTTCAAATCATTGCATACTGCTCCGAAATAAGCTGCCAGTTGAACTGGATTGTCGTACGTCATTGATATGGATTTACGTGGTTTGTCCGATTTCTTCCATTCTATTAAAGTTGGCTTATCTCTGAAATTGTATATTGTGGTATAATATTTGGTATAGTAAAGCAAAGGCAGTTATTGTTACGATTACAGTAATTATTCATTAATTTAGTTTATAGTGTTTAGTTAACATGATATGTACTACATATATAATTTATATAATATGATTAACTTTAATAGTCTTCCAAATATTTTTTCAATTAACAAAGCATTATCAATAATGCTAGTCCAATGAGTTCTTGCCATTTGTAGAATAGCAAGATGTTTTTCTGGAGTATACTTGGTATATTTTGTTATATATAATAAAAATTGCCATATAATATACTTTTTTCTTTTTGATTATGGAGAGGACAAGGGAAACGAGCGCCCACGACCCTGTGTAACACCAGAGGTGAGTTGCTTTCTTCTAATGTAATGGTAGGCGGACTTTTTGAAGGTACCCATGTCAAATCGACTTGAAAAACTTTGGCATGCCATTCCACAATTACCAAACTCCAAATACACCAACATGAAGACGAAGAAGTAAAACCGAAGTGGTTGTGGGTTTGATCCCCACTCAGGAAATGAAATATTTATTTACATTTATATTTTCATTTCTTTGGCGTCGCGGCAAAGCGCGGCGTTGAGTTCCACCACTAAACACGCAATGCCTCCAGAATTCGGCGGAAAGTGGGGTACGGAGTGTCTTAACACTAGGTTCCCTCTGCCTATCCTGCTGTGTGAGGATATAGTGTGTGGGGATAGAGTGCAAAGCTGATTTAATTTAATTTTTACAAATAACTACTCACTCATAATCAGCTAAAGCATCAAATATTCCTCTATATTTCAAAAGTGGGTGTATTACATTCGATTCAATAGCTTTGGGGGTAGAAATATTCTTTAATAGGTCAGCTACAGACACCCACACGCCTTCAACATCCTTCTCTATACGTAACTGTGTTTGAGGTTGAGTGAAATATGTTTTAAGGGTATTGTGGAACTTTGTACCAACTGCTAATTGTGCTGTGAAATAGAGAAATAGAGTTTGTCTTTATTATAAGAACAAGTTATTAATAATAACATACGGCAGTATATTTAGAGTAGGGCCTGAGGTGCCCAAACAAAATTATATAATGCATCCGAATGGGTATTAAGCCCATAACCGTCAACCACTGCGCGACAGCGGCTTCATGACAAATGACATGCTTTGAACATTTTTGGAAACAGAATATAAAAAAAGTAAAAACACACATCTTAGAACTAAGAATTTATAATTACTTTTGTTTCATCTATAATAATATAACACATCTATCACTAAGACTTGTGTAATGGTATAACACTATAATAATTTCATCATGTAATATATAGAGGATGTTACTTACTTAGAACATATATAAAAAAATATTAATTATATTATTTGTAACATACATAATTTTTTTTTAAATATAATTAAGAAATTTTGGTTGTATCTTTTGCATTATATTTTAAGTAAATGTATCATATTATATATCTAAATATATCATATTCTAAGGAAGTTAAGAGAGCAATAAGTTACACATTTTATTTTTCGCCTAACCTATAGAAACTGTAAGTTCTTGTCAATAGAAATCTAATGGAAACTAAGTTAAAAATCATTAAAGGAAAACCACAAATTGAACAAAAACGTCATAACACAAAATTTATATAATGCATAGAAGAATATAATTTTATAAGTTTTTTTTTTCATATATAAAATACTGTATTGTAAAATGTACTGTAAAATAAAATCTGCATTAAAAATTGAATGTTAAAACATTAAATTTTTTATGGAGATTTTATATCAAAATGAAGTCTTTTTTGCACCAAAATAATTGTTTAATGAATTATGAAAGAATATAAAATGAAAATAATGTTTTTTACTTATTTATTTTCAGTGTTTTCATGTATATAATGTTGCATACATAATTATTATTAAACAAAACAAAGCAAAAGGCAAAAAGTTACTGGACCAAGGGCATTATTTTTATTTTTAAAAATTAATTATTTATATTTATATAAAAACGATATTTTCCCTGTGTGTAAAGATTCTTGATATACAATCATTGCCAAGTAATTATGTGTACAATGTCCTATGCTATTTATAGTAAAGTAAATTTCTACCAATAACCTACTGATCTATAAACTATTTAAAAATATTAAAATTAGTAAGGCTTTTGTCCATCTGTCTGTCAAGAGCCTTTATCTCAGGAATGTTTGGAGATATCTAGTTGAAATTCAAATCATATACTCAGATCTATGATCCGTTGATTTAAAAAAAAATTTGTATACATTTACTTAAAAGTAAGATATGGGCATTTATAACGTAAAAACGCGCATTTCGGCACTATAAAGGGAACCAAAATTAATGGGGTGCTTCCAGTTTATTCAAAATTATGAAATTTGTAAGATAGCATATACAGGTAGTACAAATTTAAAAAAATCTGAAAACAATTAATTTGTGGTTAAATCCTAAAAATAATAGCCTTAAAAGAGGGGCAAAATTTGGTATTAAAGCCGCTACTTCAAGTGAGGTATCAGATGAAAAGGCTCTGGCTCAGCTAAGGTTGAATTTCAGAAAAAGCTTCAAGTCCTTAAATTTTTATACAAACCCTTGGTGGGTGAGCCCAATTTACACTTGTTTTAAAACTTCAACTACTTGCTTAATTTACAATATAAGATTGCTTTTGATACACTGTCAGTCTTAGCATCCTCAGCAAGAGGTATAACACCAAAATTTCTCTTTAACTCACTATAAGATTGAGCCAATCTATAACAATCATTAACTCATTCGAAGAATGTAACTTGAATTTTGCATTAGCAGAGTTATCCATATTTGTTGACAGTAGAGGATCAGACAGTGGAGGTAAGCGTTAATGTACATTACAAAGGGGCCACTTAGGCTGCAAGTGTAAATTTAAAGTGCCCTTTTGAAATCCAAGCACTGCTCCAGGCACCCAAAATATGCACCACAAATTAATTAATGATTATTCTAGAACAGGGGTTCTTCTTTTCTTTATCAAAGACCACTTTTATATCATTCTTGGTAGCAGGGACCATTATGCATGTAGGTATAATATAAATTTACTGTTATAATAAAACAGAAACTTCGCCTCCCCATCCCCAGTCATAAAATTTAAATTGTTTGTGGGCTATATTTAGGCTTCAGCGGACCACTGATTGGGAACCACTGTTCTAGAACAAACATGATAGTTTATCTAGAATCTAGATAAACCAATATATATTAGCTAACTGTAGAGATTTTTCTGTTACTTATACCTCTCAATCCTACTATGTACAAATTAACTCAAACCAATTGCTAGTCAGTTCAAGTTTAAAGTACTCGTCTATAATATTTAAGGAATCCAGGAATCTATTAAGATTGACGTGACACATCACGTCACTATAGTGTGAAGCAAATACAGCTTGTGAGACCAATTCAGACATACTGATAGAATATTAAATATTATTTTGTAGTATGTAAAATATTTACATATTATATAAATTTTAATGTACATATATAATACTATTGCTCTGAAATATTTAGTGAACCTTTTAAAAAGAATAAAATTTTAAGTGTACCTTGATGAAATCTATTAAATTCTTCCAAACCCATTTCTGCAATTCGTTCCTGCTTCCATTTTTCTAATGTCTTCCTAGATTCTTCTGTCATGGTTTTATTTAAAATTAATGTGACAGAAGGAAATTGTTGAGTGAAATCATTTTGATGTTGTCTTATTTGAAGGATTTTATCTTCGCTGGCATACCCTGGATGGGCAGGGGAGCTCTGGGCTGTGTTACTCACAGAAGCTGTAGTCAAACATCTGACTTGAGATCCATTTAACAGAACTCTCACAAAATTATAACAAGTCCTTGTATTACTCCACATATTGCAGTTCATTATTTTAACACTTTTTAAAACTCGGTCAAAGCTAGCTTTTGGACTTGGGACTACAACATGTTGTCTTAAATCAATAAAGGTTTGCGTACTTTTGTTCGACGAAGTCGTCTTGTTGTTTTGATTTGATCTATTTTTAGCTGAAACAGATAATTTTATATATGCAAAAATGTCAGTGAACACAACACACGGCGCCAAGTGTCATATGATCGAAAACTATAGGAGAGCGTACGCATTTACTGCGTATTTATAAACTCTATTTGCGTTGTCCAACATATAACATAAAAAGAACGCAATAAGTTTAAATTGTACAAGTGTTGGCTCCGTAATAAGAATGCGATATGATTACTTTATTTTAGGCGAGACAATGAAATCCACGAGATAGTCGAGGCCTAGTTAATAGAAAGTTGAAATATTACCACAAGGTAACTTAAGATAGTATTATTATTATCAAGGTTTTAAAATAACTAACCTTCCTTTAGTAATTTCGCTTTTCGTTGCTTATTTGTCTCCAATAAGGGGCCGAAAAGCTCCTTGTTTTCTTTATTGTGAAGTTTAATCTTTTCAGCAGGTTTCAAGATAGATGAAGGTTGAATGACTTTACTCCTAACGATATGTTTTTCGACATATATTTTTCGACGTATAAGGCTAAGAGGTCGGAACATTATCGAACTTAATTAAAATGGATGAAATTTATAATGACGTTCCAAAATACTGATATGAAGTAAAAGCCGACAATATGTTAATCTACGTAAAGCGCCTTACGTTATTTTTAGTTTTAAAATTTTAATATTAAATTGACACTAAAATTAAATTGTTTATATAACGTTCCGTTATCCTAAATTTTCCTTGATTAAATTTTTATTTAAATTTTATTTCAAGTGTACTACGTTCCGTTCACATATAAGGTTATCACTTAGGCTTTACCATAAATAAGAATCTGTTGCTAATTTTATTTGAGTTTGTACTTACAAAAATATTATTTAACGCAGAACTCTGACGCAAAAATTATAATATAGTTCTAGTTTACGACAAACGTCGAATTAAATTAAAAGTTTTTTTTTTGGTTCTTTTTTGGTTTCGGTTTTCTTCAGTGGCCATTTATAAGATTTTTATAAAGCAAATATTGAAATTTAAGTTTTGAAATATCGTAATGCCTATGTCGTATTGTAGATGGCGCTATCCTACAAACTAAATACATATCTCGTATGAAGTGAGTATATCTGTATATTTCATTAACTTTATACTCATTGAAAAAGATATTTTTTATATTTATTTTATTATACTTTTATAAAACTACAATATAATGAATTGTCGAAACAATGTTTTTTATAATCTGTGTAAATGTGGCGGGAAATATAGATAAAATAGCTCTCAATAGAGACGCAGGCGCGAAGCCGGCATTTGAAAAAGCCGGCTGTCAGCTGGTGTGTGGTAGTCTCTTATGTATGCTAAAGTTTAATCACTGCACGAACGTCCGAAACTACTGTGAAACGACAAACTTTTCGTGAAACAACTTGATATTTTCTTAGAGGCTTTGGCCTTTTCTTAATACTGTAATTAAATAAATAACATGGACTGAAAAGGATAAAGTGAATGTGTTAAAAAGATTTCACCGAATCTCAATAATATTTTTTATTGGTAAGTATTTTTTGAAATATATTATTTTTACTTTCAAAGAAAGTTAATAAATAATGTGCGAACAGAATAATTTATTTTAATCCACAATTTAAATAATTCTACAAAACTTCTTTAAATCTTTTGTGTAGTTTTTTATTATGTTACAATTTAATTTAATTTTAAGAAATAAAAAATAATTTTAACCTGAACAGTGCCTAGAACTTAATGAAATGACTTATACAATTTTCAATAAAAATAAAAAATTGTTTAAAAGAAGCCAAAATTTGCACAAATTGAAAACACGTGAATTAACTTTACATGCAATCAATATCCACAATAAAAAAAAACATATATGTATAATTATATACATATAATATTTTTTAAACTTAAATAAATAAAGAAAACAAAACACTAATAAATAATTAATTTTAGCATTTACGAATCTGTTTACTTAATTGTGATGATGGTAGATGTTTAAATATCTTCATATACTAAATAATATTATTTAAACGTTTCCAGTAGTTTGTGAATAATTTGACATTTCTAATCATCATCTAATAAAAACCGTGTGTTTTTTTTTCTATAAAATACATTTTACCTTTTCGCAATTTTTTACTTTATTTGTATTATAAATTTTCTTTATTTTTATTATTAATTTTCACTTTATGCGGCGAATTTCATATAAAATGCAGAATAAACCATGCATCTTCAAACCATTTATTTTGTGATTGATTGTGTTGACTTAGGAGTAATTTTTTTTTCTGTGTATCAAAAATCGACTTTATGTATGTTATTAATTTCAGCGTAA
>DWAL01000511.1:0-10685 GCA_018230405.1 Heliconius hortense
CACTTTGTTTGATGCAGTATTTAAATTGTACAAACGTGCGACTGGAAACGCGTCGGTTGTGGGTTCGGTTCACACTCAAAGAATTAAATGTTTAATAACTAGGTTAAGCACGGCGTTGAGTTCCACCAATGAACACGCAATGCCTTAAGCATTCGCCGAAAAGTGGAGAACGGAGTTTCTCAATACTAGGTTACCTGGATCTCTATTCCTATCTTGCTGTATATTTGATACTGTGTTTTTGAAGATCAACCGAGGTCTAAGAAATTTCTTTTTACAAATAATGCATATTATTTCTTTTATATTTAAACAAAAAAAAATAAGCTAGATAATAAAAAATAAATTCCCCTAAGGTAGAGTTACACCAGATACGATATAATAAATATATGTTTGATTTTCGCATATGTATCATAATAGAAAGCAAAATAACTATGAATAGTATATAAAAATAGAAAACAAAGGTGCGCAAGCGCATGCTCCTATTAAATAGGGGGCGGAGCGATCCCCCCAGCTTTTTAACCATAACACGTTGTGACGTGCATTTATATTATGTGTCGAGCTGGACTAGAGCAGCTAACGAAGCGGCTACGTAAATAAAATGCATTATATTCGTGTTTATATATTAACTTAATATAAATTTTACTTTTTTTTTAGAAATGCGACAGCTTAAAAAAGATCACTATGTGATTACAAATTCAATTGCAATGGCTTAAATATAATTATTTTGTATTAAGTGGCCAAAGATTAAATAAGTACATGGTAAAATTCTGGTAAAAACTATTTTCTTTTGATGTAAATCATAATAAATTTGGCCGGCCATTGATCTTGTATCCTTCATCAACATAATGATATAAGCTAATTTAATTTATATTTTCATTTCTTCGCTCTGGTTTCTAGGCAAAGCGCGGCGTTGAGTTTTGCCACTCAACACGCAATGTCTCACGAATACGGCCGAACGTGAGAAACGGAGTATCTTAACACTGGATTCCCTCTGCCTTTCCTGCTGAGTGTGTGATACAACGTGAACCTGTTTTTTTTTTGTAATAATATAAGTTAAATTCGCAACAGAACACATTTAACTCAAACACACGCAAACGAGGTAGACATAATTTAATACTTTCAACACAAAAGACTTTATAAAATTAAAATCGTAATAGTTTTTCGTAATGTCAGTTTAACTGTCATCAAAAAGGAGGTGAGGATGGCCCATAATGCATAGGCTAATGGGATGGGGTCCACATTTTTCCTGGGAGTCTCACGCGCTATTACCTACGCCCGGTCGTGAGCGAGCTTTGCATATTTCAAGAATACAAGCTAAATGCGTGCTCTACAGCAAAGTGAAATGGTTCCGCGGTATGATGATAGCGCCGAACTAACCACGGTGTACAGATTTCCCACGGTTCGCTATGCTGCATCATTGCCGTTGTGGATCTCGTTATATGGTCTTGTTAACGGATTTGATGTTTATATGTTTTATTTTTTTTTGTATTAATATATGTATTAAATTATAATTATGTTGAGAATTTTATTGTGTTTAGCGTTGTTGAAAGTGAGAACCGACTTGTTTACTATTCCGGCACTAGTGTGCGATTGTAAACGCGACAGGTCGCGGTTTCGGTGCTCACTCGAGGGGATGGAAACAATTATTATTTTAATTTCTTCGCTCTAGAATTCGGCGGAAATTGGGGAACGGATATGTGTCAATTTGGACGGAGTGTTTCAACAGTAGGATCCTAGTTTCCCTCTATCTAGGCTGCTATGTGCAGGGTAAAGCGCAAAGCTAAACAAATTATAATAAATAATACATAAGCGTCGTTCTAAATCAGATTTAAACTAGATTCATTATGTGTTCGCATAAAAGTGCGCAATAAAAAGTACTATATGAATTAAGAGAAAAAAAAATGTATAACTAGCATTTTACAACTGTCAATAACAGATACGAACTTCCACGGGAAAGAAGTTTTTTTTTTATAATGAATTGATCACACCCACTGATGGAAAAAATCACGGAGTAATGTTCTCATTTTTAATATGACACTTTTATATAAGTATATGCAAATTGGGTGGGACCCAAGTTCTATTCAAGTCAATGTCTAACGAGTTTTATCAAAAATATTAGTTATTTTCTAAAATTAATTAATTATATCAACTTTCTTCATATCTTTAATTAATTTAAAAAGAGACACGTTTATTATGGATTATACAGATGGTAATGTCAACCGTAATTATTGGCAAAAGATTAGCAAAGACATTACGTACTTATTATTTTGTAAATATTTTCATAAATAAAACTTAAACACATTGTTTTTCTATTTCTAAACTTAACTTAGAAAACTAAGCCTAATTAATTTATAATGACATGATTAAACTCCAACAAAAAGGCAGTAGAAAAAAACCAATTAAAAACAAATCCATTATAAAATCCGTTTCATTTAGCTTCTATTAACGATAGTTTATTCATTGAAGAATTCACGAAGGTTGCGCGTTAATTTTTCACAAAGCCAACTGGGCTACTATGAGGTGTTGAGCTGGCTATTGTTCGGGAGACAATGGCCCACAATGGCTACGTGGAGGCCCGACCCGAGCTCACTCTGCTATCTTTGGCTGTGCAATGTCATTGTATCTTCAAATAACCAATGTGATATCGTGAAATCGATTTCTGTTTGGTTACTTTTTTGTATTTTAAGTTATTTTTGAAGTGTTGTTTCAGTTTTAATCATTAATTTCAATTGAGGCTGTCGTAGTGTGGTGGAACAGTGTCGGATTTGTAGGATTCAATGCACAGATGAAAATATTATATTTAAATTATCTTAATTATACGCGATGTCTCAAAACGAGGCTCAGTCTCTTTTTGATAAATTTTAACGTTCTTCGATGTTTAAATTTTATTCGGTTTTTAAAAATATTATTTATTATGATTGTGTATAGTGGTTAGAATCTTATATCGTTGGAATCGTAAGAAGCTTAAAATTTTTTAGAGATTCAGAAGTAGCAGTGTTAAGAAAGTTATATTTGCAACACGTGAGTTTTGTAACAGTATGTAAGTTGGATATAAGTAAATAAATAAATAAAAAAAAGATAAAAAAAAATAATAATAAAATATGCATGGCAATACACATAAATAACATAGTTAATTGAATAATTGAATAATACAATCTATATATTTTTAATACCATATTAATCTTGACCAGTTCATGTATTGGGGTCTCGAGTGTCGCAACCGTAAACTCATCAATATAGTGGGTAGTGATGGTTGGAAGGTAGCAGTTGAGTCAAACTGTCAAGCATTACGATACTGATATATACACGATCAACATAAATGAAGCTGATTTTTAACATTAGAAAAAACTTTTAAAAACATTGAAAAATGTCACTAAAATGTTAATTTCACAAGGGAAATAACAGAAAACTATTTTTTATATTGCTCCAATAAAAAAAAAACTTCATTTGATATACATTTTGATAGGACAGTACCAACTGTAAAGGTCAAACGCGTCGAAGCAAACTAAAACATACTCAGTTTTAATGTACCACTGGGGAAATAAAATACAGTAGTACCATTTAATGAACGTCGGTTATAACAACAAGATAAACATCTCGTGCCCGTAGGTACCTTCTGTGCGATAAGTTCAGGTGAAATGACAGGAAATATATTTTCAGGTAGCTCTAAGTGTTAGACTTTCGAATGTTGGTGTAACCTAATTTTATTGTCTTTGTGAAACTTGAAGTTATATTATATTGAGGTGAGTCGTGGCGCAGGGGCACAAATATGTGTGTGTGGTGGTAACGTGACAGCTTGTGAGTTCGATTGCCATTCGAAGAAATGAAATATTTAATATTTTCATACGTTCGCTCTGGTATCGACGCAAAGCGCGTGAGTTCCGCCACTCAAAACACAAAACCTTCAGAATTCGGTGGAAAGTAGGGAGAGAATGGTCTTAACACTAGGCTGACGGAGGCTGCCTACCCTGTTACGTGCAGTATACAGCGTGAAGCCAAAAAATCTGATATTAAAAATGATCTCAATGTTATGATAAATTTATATTGATTAAATTAACGATACAATTATACTAATAACTTACTGCTATTTAAAATATAAGTGTTGTATGTTTTTTAAATACTCTAAAAACAGTTAATGTATAAATGTTAGAGATACAGATTATAATATACTAATTTTACTTAACCTGCGAAACCAACTTTGTAATTTCACAATATAACAATTTAACTGCTATACGATTAACTAATTAATAATTATCTTACTAAAGTCAATACTAAAGTCCACACAAGAAGATTTATGCTAAAACAGAAACTTGTGGGTAATTAACGACGCGCTTTCCCTGTACAGTCAGACAATGGTTAGTTATACTATACTCGCGTGAAAAAAATATTTTTATTTATTATCATTCGACCTATCTGACAAAGACTGCATAAGGCGTTAGGTTCCGCCACTCAACAGGCAATCCCTCTAAAAAAATAGTGATAATTGGAGAACAATATAATATGTATTAATTTTAATATTTTTCGATAGACCGCAGGATTGTCCTGCATTTTGCAGGGTCTATCGAAAAATTCCATCCTATATAAGAAATGCGTTTATTAAAAAAACACAATTTAAAATGTATTTTTAAAATCTATCTATTATTATCAAAGTAATGGGAATAGAAGATAGTGGTATTCTATAAGCAAATTTCATAGTAACAGCACGTGTGATAAAGGATGCAGCGTATGACGTTCGTTCACGTCATCTAACCATTAAGCTCCGGTGGAATCAATCAATTATTTTTCGCTCGACGTGCACTAAAAAGATGGCAACAGTTCGGATATTAAACCAGAGGTTTTCAAAGTTATCGGTTTTTGAGTCGCTATTTAAGTAATCGTTGAATATCTGTTATTTAATGCTTTTTTTCTAAATATAGGAAGTTTCCATTTATTTTTCATGTTTTATCTCGAAAAAGAATATTCCTATAATAGGACAAAATAAAGAAAGGATTTTTTTTGATTTTATTGTGGGTTTCATTAGTTAGAGGATAAATATAAATAGATATACGGTTTTCTTTGGTTATTAGGCAAAGCGGGAAGCGGCAAGGAAAAAAAATTCTGATCACTTCGATTCAGATAAAATAAGAATATTTCAGTATTACCTTTTAAATTTATTATATTCTTTTAGCTTCACGCTGTATACCGTACAAGCACGGGGAACTTAGGAAACTAGTGTTAATATACTCCGTTACCGTTACGACTTTGTTCAATTTCCACCGAATTTTTGAGGCATTTCATGTTGAGTGACGGAACTCATCGCCACTCTTTACCATGTTTCGGGAGCGAAGAAATGAAAATATTAAATATTTCATTTCCCTCAGTGTGATCGCAACCACAACCGTCGCTTTTACCCTTTACTAAAATGTTGCTCTCAACTAATTGGCAAATTATAAGAAAAGAAGGAATACAACAATAATATTATATTTCCGGGCCGTTATTAGAAAATCCCTGCATTAAACGATCGCTCGACGTAGAAGGATGGAGCGTTCGGGACCGATCCTTTGATGAACGCTCGCTATCCGTCTGCGTTCTTATCTCGGCTTTCTACTTTACGTCTGAATTAGTTTTTGGTTTACCCTGATTATGATACCAATAAGCTATAGTGGCGTGTGAATAATATTTGTTTAAGTTTTTATATTAATGCAATTTCAGGTAACTCAGTAGGTCATTTTGGAAAATAATATTTTTAGAGTTATCGGTAACTCCATCAAATTACATATGTAATAAGTATAATGACTTTGTGTATATGTATACTTATCGTATCGGGCCTTCTAGTTTTCTATAAAACTCGTAGCGTTGTCGCCAATTGATATATCAGATATATTAAAAGTAAATTTTTATGTGCCGCATTTCTTTGTTCTTGAGGCAGGTTTCGATTTCTACTGGAGGAACTGAAATGTTTAATATTTTCATTTCCTTGCTCCTGGTAAGCAAAGTGCGGCGTTGAGTTCCGCCACTCAACACGCAATGTCTCCTGAATTTGGCGAAAAGTGGGAAAGGATGTGTATTAATAGAATCGGAGTGTTGTAACACTAGGTTTCCATAGGTAGGTAGGATAAAATTAAAGCATCTTATATTTTCTTTTTCATATTTGAAAATTTATCTTCTTATTAAATGATTACTTTAATTATATATATTTTCATAATCTTATACAATGCACACGAAAAACATTTTAGTATTTAGGTATAGAAGGCACAAATAACAAGCCATTCGTTTTCTCCAATCAACCTTCCGTCTGCGCCAACATTTAGATGGATGTTTACAACTGCGGGCTCAGCGTCTCACATCTTTACTTTATCTTCGATTCATTTTCATTTTGAGTCAATTTTACTTTATTATTTTAGGTATTCATGTAAAAATTAAAAGTTAGTTTAATTGTTTCTAAAAGTAGTTATATATTTCATAGAGAGTCCTTATATGGTCGATTTTATTACATTTTTAGACTTTCGTATTTTGGCATACTTATTAAGGTAAACATCTATATATTTGTGGTTAACTCCTAAAAATATAGCCCACTAAGCGGAGCAAAATTTAGTAAACCTCGAGACCGGTTTTTTTATTTTCTTAAATTTTTGTTATGCAAAGATTGAAAGAAAATAAACATAACGGAAAACAAAAATGCTTATTGAAAAAAAATATTTTACTTATATTCAATAACTTTAACTTCTTAATAAATATTTTTCTTATTGTATCTATTAAAACTTTCTGCAAAATTTTCTAAAAAACATTATGCATTGGCACTATAAAATTAGAACAAAGAAATAAAGTTAATACTAGCTCAAAAATGGGGAACGGAGTGTCTTAACACTATGTTCCTATTGCCTACCCTGCTGTGTGCGGGATACAGCGTGAAGCTAAACTAGCTCAAAAATATAACTTGGTAAACAAGCCAAGTTAGCAAGTATAGATTCAAGATAAGTTTGCATCCCCATTGGAATCGGATGACGGTGACTTTGATAGATGCACCTCAGCTCTCAGATGCTGCGACCCATTCTCTAGATAATGTATTGTTTTGAACTTATCTAACCAATGTATGTAAACGTATATATAAATGTATATATAGAAAAGAAATAATAAGATTAAGTTTAACTTTTTATATAATAGTAAAAACAGGTATGAATGCAAGATGATTTTTAATTTTTTTTACTTCCTATTTCTTTAATTATGCCTATTAAATAAAAATTAGCTTCACGCTGTATCCCGCACACAGCAGGGTAGGCAGAGGGAACATAGTAATAAAACATTCCGTTGCCCACTGTCCGCCGAATTTTTCGAGGCATTGTGTGTTAAGTGGCGGAACTCAACGGTGGCAGAGCGAAGAAATGAAAATATTAAATAATAATTCATGTTCTCGAGTGGGGACCGAATCCACAACCGTCACGCCACCCTTGTGCCACTGGTCCACGACGGCCCCAGTATGCCTATTACGTCCTAAAATGAATATGGTTTCTAGAAATAACTTTCTAAAAATTTATTTAGAATCAGTTTAATCTGGATTTATTAACATTATCAAAAATAACCACCTTTAAATACTTAACACGGTTTATCCGTAGTTATACCGTAACGGACAGTTAAAAAAATTAAACCTAGGAAAAATAACAAAAATTAGAGCACCAATTATGTAGTTAACGACTTGGGGTATCGAATTCCGAAGGTTACAGCAAGCGGTGAGGGGGAACTGAACTTGTTCGCCGGGCGGGGGTGACCGGGGGTGGCCGGGGGTGGTTCGAACAAAGCCTTCCGTGAAAGCCTTCGGACGTTGATAGATGCGATAAGCTCGGATGCAAGTAAGCTGCATACATTTCTTGCTCAAGTTTTCTTAGCGATAATTCTGCGGCGTCGGCGAATTTTTCACCGGTTTTTATTTTTCTTCTCCTTTTATTTTTAAGAGGTTTTATCTAGTACTGGACGTAATATAAATTATTTTTAAATTGAAAATTGAAATATATTTTACGGTGTTGCTATTATAAAAATATATAAAAAATATGATGTATATCTAAGATTGAAATATTAAAACAAAACATATTTTTTGTAACTTTCATCGTAAAATATTTACTACGTTCTTACTTATAAACTGAAAGACATAACGTTTGGTAAAAATAAAATTTTACATTCACCTGAAATAGTGAAGCGCTCATAAAACTTTATTTAGTATTGTGATGGCCACAAAGCCGGTTCTAAAACTTTGGTGCCATCCCAATCCATATTGCAGAACTCACGTAGACACGAAAACGCGACGGTCTGCGGCGTCGTGGGGTAAATGCATTTTCTTATAATTCACAAGCGTCACGTAGCCCCGGCTGGGCCCCAGAGGCGGAGGCTACAAGAACGCAAGCGAATTTGCAGTTACCTCTTTTTATCTCGCACCCGACCTATAAAGGGAGATAAGAAAATTGGATAGAATAGAATACTACGAGTATAGTTTTTAGAGAAAATCTTTTATGATACTTTTTGTTTGAATATTTTAATTGTTACCAAACAACCTCGCATAATATTTATTTGTTAATTGTATGATGATCCTAATAATTATTTTTTATTAATATAAAAAAATACATTGAAATATTAAATCGATATATCGTATATAAAGTTTACGATTTATTCGGATAACTTCGTCGGATTCCATGACTCAGGGTTCTGTCAAATCGTATGCGAGTGGTCAATTTTGTGGCTATCGATTTAGGAATTTGAACGTCGATATATAGACAGCGAACAAAGAGAAACTGTAGAGAGATCGACTTGAACATTAATAATGTTAACGTAAACGTGTCCTTTCAAAACCGATACAACCGATGGTTAGCCAGGGAGAGATATGGCTAGGTTAGGTTAGGTCTGTTTTTAAGGAAAATCATCATTTTTTTTATTAAAAACTAACCATTTTTTTAATATAACCCAAAGTGAATGTATAACACTAAAATATATAAAAGTAACGTCTGTAACTTAGAGCCTTAAAATATCGCGTTCGTATTCTCTTTTACGTCGCAGCTGTCATATTTGAGCAAGTGAGCACCGACACTGTGCGAATATTTTATTTGGGCAGTGCGGGGACGCTACCCCCTACGCCTATCCTCGGGGGGCTGGGGGTGGCGGGCGACGTTGATCGATGCACGTCTTGCGCCGGAGGCTGCACCCTACGTAATTCATTAAACGCTCAAACTGCAAGCGGATTTTGAGTATTAAAACGATTTCTCACGGTGTTTTCGGTTCGGTTCGGTACGGTCCTGCTTTTATGTACGCCGGACAGCTTAGGAACACCAATTTATTAATGAAGCTTTGCTGAGCAATGGGAAACTTTTACATGCATTAAATATTGCTGTGAGAAATGGAAATTTTAGATGTGATGATTAATGTGTACTGGTTAGTTTGTGTTGCGAGGTAAAATGTTTAAAATGATAACTTCCTTCCCACAGCGACTAAAATTACATATGGAAAAGAAGAGACGCAAAAATGTGTTGTATTTAAGGCATGTTGGCAACGTAATACTAGTATGGAAAAGTGGAACACTTCAGATAGAAATTAAAGGAAGATTTACGTACATTTCAGCCACTCGGGACATCCATGTCAAATAAAACTGAAATATACTATTTTATCCTTTAACTTAGAGCAATAATCGATAGGACAATTTAGTATAAAGGTAACAAGATACTATTTTGTTGCTGGGTTTCCACTGCTGGTGGGTTTTTCAATTGAACGGGTATTTTATAAGATCAAAAATTGTTTTAGAATATACGAGTACGCGTTAAACGAGACTGTATGGATTAGTCATCATTTCACCTTTTATACTGTTTTTACTGATTTTCAACTAGTTCGTTAGCTCAATATATCGTTTTGGTGAATACCAAAATATAATTAATTGTTGTACTTCTATTTTCATCGAAAACAAAAAACAAACAGAAAAGAGAGAAAATCAAAATATAAAACTTGAGACCATCAACACTGCCACTTAAAGTGAACCATAAAGTTTTAATTGCCAAAACTATTCGCAATTACCATAATATACAATCCTCCACACTGGTCTGTAACAAACGCGCAAGTACTAAGGCTTAGATGTATAAGCTGATCTGGAATGACCATTATTCGTACCCTGAAAGCGTGAAGGCAGGTTCTTGCTGCACCTGCATCAATCAATGTCACAGTGGCTGCAGGACAGGGGGGTGGGGTGGGCTAGGTTTTACTGCACAAATGTTTCAGCGCCTTCTCTTATATAATGTATTATATAAGCGCCTCACGATCAATTTCACCATTTTTAGTTGTTATTTATTTGTCGTATAATATGTGCTTATATGGTAGTGGTGGTGTGATTTGAATGTACAATCAATAATTAGAATATACGTATATTTGGAGTTTTTACATTTGGAATCGAATGTTCCAATTCGGAGGAATTAATTATTTAGTATGCCCATTTCTTCGCCCTGTTTATTTTAACTATTGTTTATTTTAATTATTGATAATATTGTACGATTGTATATACCAGTGCCTTTTAGTTTTTACTTTTAATCCAGTGGAGTTGATTATCATGTAATTTCTGAACTATCGTTTGGTACATGATTATCAAGAACTTTTTTTATATTTATATTCCTCGATTAAAAGTCTAGCATCAATTAAGTTCGCAGGAGACCTACAGAGTAAACAGAATATATTTTTAAATGAAA
>DWAL01000512.1:0-10684 GCA_018230405.1 Heliconius hortense
CAAAAGAAAATGAAACTATGAAAAAGAAAATTATCCTAATGATTATTTTACCAACAATTGTATTAAGTAGTTTATGTTTCCTGTACACGAACATGTTGAAAGGGTAAATATCTTCATAAAACCTTCATAAAAATATTATGTTTCAAATTGTTAGATGTTTAGTAAGTAAATTAATAATTGTAAAAATTTTAGGACAAGTATCAACGCTGCTTTACCTGTAACCACATTATTAGAAGCAAAAGCTGCAAACTGGGTGTGTCCAGTCTTAGCAGCTATTACTGTTGCGGGTATTTGTCTTGCCCTAACAGAGCTATGCCCGTTACTATTTTCCGTACTTGTATCGTTAGCGTCACCAGAATGGAAGGTATTAACAAGGTCCATGACCTATGAGAGCAGAACCACTGGCAGCCCTGTGTTAGCTGTTTTTACTGCAGGTTGTTAATAATATTTAAACAATATAAACATCTACTTTTTTACAATGAAAATTATAAAATGGAATTCATTTTTAGGAAGTCTAGCAGCAATTCTCGCCTTCGCTTGTCCACTATCACATATGATAACCCTAATGAATGCTAGTCATTTACTAAACGTATCTATACAAGCGTTCCATTTTATTGTCATGAGATGTGTGCCGACCGCTGAGCAAATGGAGGCTGGTGGTAAGAATTAGAAGCCGACATAAAATCACAATAAAAAAAATTTGCTGAGATAAATATATTTCTACGAAAATTACACTTTGAAATTTTGCAGAAGTTGAATATAAGCGACTAGGGACTGAAAATCTCTCACGAACAGCAAAATCATCTGAAAAGAAAGCAAAACGTGGACTTTGGTTTATTCCGTCAGCTATTCGCCACACAAAAACTTTAGAAAGCATAAAGTCAAAAGTAGGAAAAGGTATTTATAATATTTAACTAATTAATCTACTTTATTAAGTAGATATAACTAAAGTGACTTTTTGATAAGCACCTTTAAAAAATCAAATTAAATTTTGATAATATTTTAGAATTTACATCGACATGTTTATATTTACAGAGACCGAAGACCGTGAATGTCTTCTACTGGATGAATATTCAGGTTGTGCATTGGAGGATATTGATCAAGTTACCAGTGGTAGCAGTGGAACGAGAGTGCTGGCGCTTGCAGAAGAGGAAGATGTGCAATCTGATATTGAAGCCACAGACGGTGAAATATCATCGGGAGATGACTCCACGGACATCGACGCTGTCGTTAAAGAATATAAGGATAGGATACAGGTAATGAAGGCGTGTTAAATTTTTTATTCTATTTTTTATGGGTAAGTATTAGGTAGATAGGTTTGGTCGGTAATTAAGGTGTTTGTAAGTTTTTAAAAGATTTTGCTTTAAAGATTAACATTATGTAAATTGTTGGGATACCTTGTAGAAGATTTATTATTTTAATAGTGAATCAATATAGTAATTATTGATTGTACAGGTAGTAACTGCAATCCCGGAAGCTAATTTACCTGTACCACCATGTATGCGAGGCGCACGTTGGGCGGCAGTTGGAGCGGTTGTACAAGTCGTCGCCAACGCATTTATTGCAGTGGCTTTCTGTAAAGATGCCGTACGAGTGCCAATGTTTGCTACCGGAATACCGTGTAAGTATTAACTATGTAAAAGCACTTTTTATAGCACTTTACTACATAGTAAAATGTTTATTATAAATATTAAAATAATATACTCTAGTGTTGAATGGCAGCGCAAAACCTCACTTTATTTAACCAGAACTATTATTACGTCTTACATTTTTTTAAAATGTTCCGCCAAGTTTAAATCAAATTCATGACTTTTAAATCCTTGTTTATATCATCATACACTCAGCACATGCCCTACGACAGAGTCCCAGTACGACATTTACAATTCTTTCCCTCAATATTATACATATAATGTGCTTAATTTTATTTTATACTCATAATGACTTTCACTAATTCTACGATCATAATATTTTTAGTGTGGTTGTGCGGAACACTGATTAGCATCTGGCAGCCTGCACATAATATTGGTATCAAACGACTACACAAGCTTCAAGGGCCTATTACTCTGATGCTCTCGTTGCTATTGCTCACTCCACTGCTCCTGAGTTCTTGGCCCGCGATAATACTCTTTGCAGGAGCAGGTTGGTGTTACAGTCTTTTGTCATGGTTAGCTGCGAAAGTTCACATTTTATTTTACAGCAACAGTATAATTTACCATCACAATATAAATATTCAATCAGACTAGCAAAGACTTCATTGTACTATGAAATCTTCATTTTAATCATATTATTGTTGAATTTATAATAAATTTTCTACTTTAAAATCTTTCAGGGGTAGTTATTTATGCCCGTTGTGAACGTTGGTGCGGGGACCTCGCTGTACAGCAGGCAAGAAGTACCATAGAGAGACGCAAGCTGCGCCACGTCACATCTGCTGTACCAATTTCCGGAACCCGTCTCACCCATATAGACACTGTGTATATTACCAGGTAATAAAAATAAAAATATTACAACAAAGATTCTTATTTTAAAGTAAAATACTTAAAAAAATAATCTTTATACATTATAGTATATACATTTATGTGCCGTCAAGATACTATAGGCAACCTGAACTGAGTATCAGAACAAAGCAAAGAACAGAATGTTAGATAATTATTATCCTATACGTAAGACATACGTAAAATATGCTAACGAATAGTAATTTAAAACGAAATTATTATTTACAATGAACAATTTGAGTTGAACAAGATGCTAAAACTAACATTACGTTATCTAATATCTTGCAAGCCATATATCTTTTATTTAAAAAATATTAGGTAAGTATTTTAATATTTTAATGCTTATAGATGACAAGAAGATGACTCGGACACGAGTCTGGATAATTTGATAGAAGAGTATGAAGACCCGGATGCTGATGGCGAATGACACACACCGAAAACGATTATAATCGTTACCGAATAGACATTCCATGTTGTGGATGCGGTACAAAACTTTTATCCACCGAAAGTCATATAAAAAATGTAGTGTTGATAATTATATTATATGACAAATTCGCAATTTTTTAACATGCTTGCTAGAAATTTTGAAAATCTTATCCTGACGCTAAGTCGGCTACGTATTAATAAGCGCGATATACATATTATTAGTACGTTTTCAATTATAACTCCTTGGTGCCCAAAAACATAATATCTTACATAATCAATATTGTTATAAATTAATTATTATCGTCCGTCCATGGTTCATTAGTAAAGCAAGTAAACAGAGTACTGGATACTTATAAATTACAAAATTATTTAGTTTATTGTGGTCAAATTTACATTTTGAACGTTTATACAATAAACATTGTCAATTGGTGATATTATAGACATAAAATAGTTACACTACCTTCATTTCTCTTGTAGTGCAATAAAAATCGTATTAAATGTGTAGAAGTCAATGTTCTCAGCCTGTATGAATAAATATAAGACGTAGTGAGAAATTATATTTGATTGTATTTCTAAGGCGTTCTAGTGTTGCTACTATATTAAAAAAGAAGCCTTAAATGATTACTGTAAATAATATTTTTGCAATATTAGCCAAAATTGCCTTTAATATACTGTGCCTACATTATTTTCACTATAGATTTAGGTACAAAAAGGAAAAGAGGTTAGTTATGAATATTGAATAGTGTATTAGTGACATTTGAATATTAAAAAGGAAAATATTGCATTTTATAGATTATCTGTATTTTTATTTAAAACAGGCATAAATATTGTTTAAAAAGAATATAAAATCTTGTATTTTTAATTAATACTAATATATTTTTATACATTTTTGTTGCTATTAAAAATAGTTGTAACGATATGAATATGTTATGCTTATGGCCTAATTCATAATTATAAATAATGTCATTTGTCAGAGGTATTGCAATAAAAGTACGCTAAACATTTCTTAGTTTATTTATTCATTCACAATGTTATAACTACAGAATTTCATTTTTCTAATAAATAAAGTCTATACACACTTTCAGCTTCTTTGTTCTCAAAGGAGGGACTAAATTTTACTTGAATAATTTCTTTGAAACCCTCGCTCAAATTCGGCTCCACAAATTTGTTCCTGAAATAAATAAATAAATTAATTAATATGTAATCTAAATACGTAAACGCAATATGACATAAAAGACAAAGCCTAGCTTTGAATCCCGCCACTCGAGCAACGGAGTGCCTTAATACTAGGTTTCCTATGTTGCTAATGCTTGCTATATGCGAGAAACAGTGTGTAAAGCTAAACAAAAAACTGAGCTTCATTTAATAGACAAATGTAGAAAACACTCAAATAAAATGGAATCTAATCATTAGTATTTCAAATATTAAAAAATATTTATAAAACTGTGGAGACTTTTCAAGCGGGCACGAGGTGCTTTTTCCTGACGCAATTTTTCCACAGAACATGCCACCTCACGCCGCACCTTAGGAGGCGCTATACCAGCCAGAGAGTAGACCTTGTTCAATGGTGTGGGCTTAAGGCAACCAGTAATTATTCGACAGGTCTCATTTAATGCTATGTCCACCTCCTTCGCATGAGCGGAGCGGTGCCAAACTGGACACGCATATTCACCCGCAGAGAAAGATAGAGCGAGACCTGTTGTTCGACGTACCTGCGAAGACTTAATACATCTCATTTATAGAACACAATGTAAATAAAAAGAGGTAGAGGAGAGCGGCCAGCATTTAATTGAAGCGCTGTAGTTATGGGTTCGATACTCATAAAGGAATTCCAAGGACGAAAATTCACACGTACCGGCAACAAAGCAAAGCATAGATTTGAGTTCCGAGTTCCGACTCACAACGCGCAATGTCAGACAGACTATATTAACATTAAGTTCTCTCTGCCTATCCTACTATACACATAAAGAGCATGAACCTAAAGAAAATAAATAAAGAGAGTACTTACTTGTATGTATTAAATACAATATCATTGACTGGTAAATGCTTCATCTTCATAATTTCTCTGAATTTATTGTTATGTAGTGCGTGAGCCTTGCTCGTCATCATTCGTATACAGCGGCAAGTAACATTCATGTTTTTAGCAAGTGACGTCCAGCGGCTTCTCGACTCTTTGTCTGGGTTTGTACTGTCCACTATCACACTTTTACCTTGCTTTATAAGAAAAAATCTTTTACTTAACATATACTATTATTTTATTTAGAAAATAATCTCTATATTTCTATGCTATTTTTTTAAACTTTAAGGCATACTTTGCATATAGCAAGTTAACAGAGGGAACCTAGTGTTAAGACTACGTATCCGACTTTGCATCCAATTTTCGAGACATTGATTGTTGAGTAGCGGAACTCAACACCGCGCTTTGTATTGTTAACAGAGAGAGAAAATGAAAATAGCTTATTTTGTTTGTGTCGTTGGTTGCGGTGAATAATTTCGTTATTGTGGCGTGCGAACCGTACACGGTGCGCGGAACGCAACTAAACGAAGATTTCAGGCGTCATGGCAATAGAAACGCGCGATGGCCTTTTTGTACTCGTGCGATTTTCCAACAACGCGGTTACAATAATCATAAACTCGTAAATAAGAACCGCGCGTCTCCCATGGAACTTTTAAATCGCATGATTATCGCATCGCTCGTCTGAATGAAGAGAAGTAATTATTAAATGCACGTCACAATCCTATCTATGAATTTGAGTTTATATAGCAAAGAGAACGCAGACTAAAAGGCTATTACTGCTCTATGTGACAGCATCTAGCTGTAAATGCGATGGTTGTCTGTTCGATTTCCACTCAGGAGAATTATTTTAATTTCTCTGTTCTAACGCTGTGCAGCATTATGTTTTGCTACTTAATATATTAGGTCTTAAATAGATTGTCTCGACACATGGTCCTTTGGCTACCCTGCTATATATATGCGGTAGAAATAAAAACGAAAAAAAAAACTTTTATAAACAAAAATTCAACTATACACATTTAAAAGACTCACCTGTAATAATTTTCCTGCTTCTGATGCACACTTTTGCCACGTGCCTAACTCGTCTCTACACACAGTTATATATCTGTTGGCAGATTTTTTCTCTATTTGCTTTGCAATAAAAGATTTTCCACTGCCAGGGAACCCAACTAGTACTAAAACCTGCAAAATATTAAATTGATATAAAAGATTATTCACTTTCATACTGCTGTGGCACAATGGGCTCTGATAATGATGAAACATTTATTTATAGACATTGCAATAGAATAATACTTACTTCTTTCTCATTGCTTATTAAATCTTCATTAAAAGGTTCCGATTTTAGATCCTTAGGAATAAATTCAGGTTTACTCATTGGTACATTAGATATGGAATGGCCTAAAAAGAATTGTTCTGGTGTGTAAAATGTCAATCCTAGATTATTTGCAAGTAGAATGTCAGCCATAGAATGGTCTTTCTTACGACCTGGAGCCCAATTTGCCACTCTACCAGCAGCATCTCCACAGTAAAAACAATTATCTAAATCAATTGGAATATTATCATTTTTCTGCAAGTAAAAAAAAATATTATTTATTTTATTAAATTTATTAGCTTCTCACTTGTCTGACCTGTTAAATAATGGGTAGAAAACCTAGTGTTTCACTCCTTTCTTCTATTCCTGTCAACATTCAAGATAATGCAATGCATGTTAAGCAGCTGAAATTAACACTCCACTTTGTCATATGAGAATAGAAAAATTAAATAATTTATTTCCCCAAGAAAAGCCACAGCTGTCACATTTACAATCAGAAATTTAAAACAGTTATATAGATTCACCTTTTCAGTAAGCAGTTTCCACATGCCTGGTGCTGGTTTTCGATAAAATCCTTTCCCCGTTGCAAAGTAGACTTGCATAGGTACATTTAATTTTTCTACAATGGCTTCTATCTTTTTCTTAAAGTCCTCAATTTTAACTCTACCATTTCCAATTGGCGATTGATTGCTTAATATTACTAATTTATAATTTTCTTTAAGCTTTTCTGCTAATTTGTGTGCTACTTGAGAAAATGCTATTTGCCAGTCATTTGTATCCACAGGATATACTTTTCCGGACTTAGTCTTAATTAATGTGCCATCCATGTCAAATGCAGCTATTTTGTTACTGGATTTTACACCTTTAGCTGTGAATACGTATACTTCACCTTTATCAATCTCTTCCCATATATTCTCCATAGCTTCATTTACCGATTGTTCTAATTTAGATTGAGTTTTAGATTTTTTCTTGGGTGATGTTTCTACATCTTCTTCTATTTTCCTTTTTCTTTGTTGAGGATTATCCGTATCATTCGGTGGTGGATCAAATTCAAGAACGTGAATATAATTGTTCAATAAGATTTCAAGTCTACTTCCATGTTTAACTTGATATATCCCATTTCTTTTTAACGCAAAACCATCTAATCCAGACGGATTTATTCCCAAAGGTTTAACCTCAACTTGGCATTGTTCACAATCAGCTTTCAAACTAACTGTAAACAATAAATAAATATATAAATTACATTATAATATTAAATATATTTGATTTATTATGATTATTCTATACCAACTTTGTTGTCTCGAACAAGATTGATCCTTAATTTTAGTTGTTTTACTTCGACCTACAAATATTTCGATATCATGTGGTAATTTTATAGCCGCATGCGTATCCAGTAAACATCGCAAAAAACATTGGCGTAACATATTTCACCGTATTCGGTATATTTATAACATATTAAGATAGGCACATAATAACAAATGTTTCATCTAATTATTAAATTATTTATATTTTTCTATAATTAAATTCACTGGAAAGATCATGATTTCTATATATTTCAAATGTGCAATTTAGCAAGGTAAACGTCAATTTCAATAAGTATTTACAAATATAGCCCTATTCATTTTGCCATGAGACAAAATGTAAACAAAGAAAACTGTTTCTAAAACTTTTATGCAATTTTTTTATTTTTATTTATCTTGGTCCAGGTCTACTCATATTTTAAAATATGAAATTTCAATATAACAAAAACAAACTAATCAGACAACAGTGCCACATGCACTTAACAATACAAGAAACTTAATAAAAATAACAAAAGTAATAACTGAATCAGTACTGTCTTATAAACAGGCTGTCCAATAGTTAAAATGGCGGATCTAGTCTGACTGATAACAAAACATCACATTTTAATTTAAAATTATTATTAAAAATTAAGAAAATAATTTATTTGATTCAGATAAATGGGGTGAAAAGAAACAATTTAAGAATTGAAATTTGATTATTACAATGTTCATGTTGATTACATACATTACATTCGTTTCTTCGCACTTCACTCTTCGTACGCAATTTTATAAAATTAGAAAATATAATTATAAAAATCATTTCATCATTGATGAAATCGATAAATATTTTAAAAATATTATTTACATTCATAAATCCACAGATGTATTTTTTTACTTAATATACTACATTAAGCTGCATCAATCGTAACTTATAAAAAAACCTTTTTTTTTTATTTGTTTACACATTGTAACACAGAACAATTAGATATATAGTACATAGGGATGTTCGCCCCGATCCGATAGCCGGTACATGCGTAGATCGATATAAAGGCATACTAACCACCTGATTTTTAGATCGATACATTTACATTCCGCTACTTACTACTACCAGCTTTCGATCCGATAGTGACCGATCGGTCAAAGAATCGAACTAACAAAATTTTTCACGAAACGGAGAAAATTGTAGAATAAATATTCTACAATAACACTATAAATGGTCATAATAAAAGTCGTATTGCTTATATAATTAATTGGTTTGGTTCTTTGATTACGGCGTTCCGAAATATATATATAATTAATTAATTATAATTACATATTGGTTTGGTTTGGTTCTTTGATTATGGCGTTCCGAGCGTGCCAGTAGAGCACATATCACTTCGCCAATGTCACGTTGTGTGGAGAAAACACGAAGGAAAATTACATATTTCTAGCAGTTTTGGTAATTATTATTGTCATTTAAGTCAGTCAATTGTCATTTGTCAGGCTGTTAGGGTTTATGTCAATGTCAATTTCAATTACCATTTCGAAATTGGACTTTCCGAACTTACGTGGTGTTTTGTGTGTGGATAGCTGTGAGCTGTGTGGCTCATACGATTTATATTAATAAGAACTTCTATCGTAAACATTTAAATACACTGTTACGTATGATTATATAAATATTCTTGATATATATAATTTTAATTCTATAATATAATTATTCTCTAAACATTTACCCGGCCAAAAATTAAGGTATATTTTTATTATTTTCTAATTCAATGTCTACGTGTATTATTGCTGACAAGTGGCATGGTAAATGAATTTTATTATTTATTATTCTAGGCTATACGCAGTGTTATAATGTCGTTAACAAAAAGAAAACGTTCAGTTGAAGATGAAGAATTATTAGAAAATGGCGATGCTGCTGGTGACCACAGCCAAAGCAATATAAAAGGGGATGAAATCAATATTGCTGTTTTGTTATTTTTATACACTCTTCAAGGAATTCCTCTTGGGCTTGCAGGAGCAGTGCCTATGTTATTACTAAATCGTGGTATTACATACACACAGCAGGTATGTTTCAGTGTATTTAATTTATATTGAAACAATATGATTTGTTGTTAATAAATATAATATTAAATATTAATTATAATTAACTTAACCAACTACCTAGTTGTGAATGTACTTTGTTGCTCTTTAATTTATTATTTTTTATAAATAAACTGTAAGTTAAGGTAAATAAAAATAGAAAACAATAGTAATTAATATATATTTCTTCTTCTCTGTGTGCCTCTTTAATTAATATACTAACTAAGTTTTTTTTTATTTCAGGCCGAATTTAGCTTTGTTAATTGGCCTTACAGTGTAAAACTTTTGTGGGCACCCATAGTTGATGCACTGTTTTGGCCAAAGTTTGGTAGAAGAAAAACATGGCTTGTGCCTGTACAATATTTAATTGGTATTGTTATGATAATAATGTCAAGTAGTGTGACCAGCTGGTTAGGATCAAATGATGAAGCTCCATCAATGTCAATACTTATAATATCATTTTTATTTCTGAATTTCTTAGCCGCTACCCAAGATATTGCAGTAGATGGATGGGCTTTGACAATGTTGAAAAGGTAATGTTCTAAATACTAGCTGCTTATTAGCTCATCTATTGTGGATTTTACTTACTCAATTTTAAGAACTCTATTATGTTGTAGAGCATACCTAGTGTTAAAACAATCCATTCTCAATATATATATAATATGAAATGATTACTTAATATTTTTTCAGATGTAATGTTGGACATGCGTCCACATGCAATTCAGTTGGCCAAACTGCTGGATTTTTCTTGGGATATGTTGTATTTTTGGCATTAGAATCTCCATACTTTTGCAACAAATATTTAAGAGTTGTACCAGAAGAGACAGGCTTAGTAACATTATCGAGTTTTCTTATGTTTTGGGGATGGATATTTATCATTACAACAACTGCTATAGCAGTTTTCAAACATGAAACAAATGATTCAGTAGAATCAAGAGATAATAATGTCAAGGGAATGAGTGATATTGTTAATGCTTACAAACAATTACACACTATTGTTAAGTTACCAGCTGTAAGGACACTAGCTTTGGTGCTATTCACTGCTAAGGTAAAGCTATAAGTTAATTTAAATAAATAATTTAACAAAACTTTA
>DWAL01000513.1:0-10683 GCA_018230405.1 Heliconius hortense
AGTTATAATTGTTAAGAAAAGATTATTTTTATGCAGAATAAAATTTTACTGTCATTTTTTAGGCCGTCACGTCGCGTCGTCGTGACGCAATGACTATGTAACTGTAAACGTGACGGTTGTGGGTTGGATTCCCTTTTAGTGAGAAATGAATTATTTTATTATTTTTATTTCTTTGTATTGATAACAAGAAGAAGCGCGTCGTTGCGTTGCGTCACTCAACATGAAATGTCTCAAAACTGTATATAGCAAATTTTTTTTTTCATATATTAACCAGCGATCATATATATTTTTGTTATTTATTGTAATTACAGATAATTGTTAATATTTTTTAAATCAATAATCTATTTCCCATAGACCGTCAGTCCTCTGGGCGGAGCGGGAGTACACCCAACTCGGGCCGCAAGCCGCGCCGCCGTCGGACTGCCTTCACTCACGCCCAGCTCGCGTATTTGGAGCGCAAATTTAGATGTCAGAAATATTTGAGCGTAGCCGACAGGGGCGATGTGGCTGACGCTTTAAACCTTAGCGAGACTCAAGTGAAGACCTGGTACCAGAATAGAAGGTAATATTTAGTGGATATTTTGTTTCTTTTACGTATCTATATTTTTTTAATTCTTTAGATAGAGCTCGAATTTCTTTAGGATTTGTAAATTTTACGTTATTATAGTTGGCTAATTGTTGTAATGAATATTGTAATTATGAGGGAGCTGGTGGTTGCTAGCGTCACATTTTCACATTTTATACGGTTTGATAATCACATATATAGTAAATATAAATATTATTTTACAAAAATATTGCGTTCGGTCAGCGTGCGTATTACAACTAAGGCTGGATGACATTTAATGGTATCTGCGAAACTTAAAAAGACAACCATCTGTATTTTACAGTAAAACAAAAACAATTATTAATTATTATTGTCATCTATATTTATGCTATTTAAATTAATATTATAACCCTGAAGTATTTTTAGAGTTATAACGGAAGCCATTTTGTTGTAACCCACCGTACTTGTGATTTGATTTATATATTTGTCATACACAAATCTTAATTATTTTTATTTGACCATGGGGGTGAAGCTAAAAGATTAGCTCGCTAGCAAGTTTAAAGCATGTTATATTATAACAAAACTAATATGTTTTAGAACAAAATGGAAACGTCAAAATCAACTCCGGCTAGAACAACTCCGCGCGCAGGCGGCGACCGGCGAGCGCGAACTATCGGCTCACGCGCTGCCTCTCGCCTGCGCACTCTTACCTCCGTACCCTGCATATATGCATTGTCATCTTTAAAAATAATCAAAAGAAGGTCGGTTTACTGTTAAAAATTGTTAAATTTAATACTATATAGGTATATGTAGGTATACAATCGTATTAAGAAAGTATAATAACTAAATATAAAAAAAATAATCTCTGGAACTGTTCGCTACTGTATAAGACACTGAATCATGAATCTTTGACAATTTTTATTACTTATTGTTTTGTTTTATATTTTTACTTTTGAAATGTTTAGCTGTTGCTCTTATTATTTTTTTATTTTATACTATAACTCTCTAATGTTATGATCTTTATTTGTCGAAGGTAAGTTGTTCAAAGCATAAAATAATAGTCTTTAAATAAGTAATACACAGCTTATATACACCTACAAGAGATTTTTTTAAATAGTTTATTTATTTTTCTAATTACAACATTGTAAAATTTGCTTTTATTCTTTATTACAGATTATTATACTTAGTATAATTGGATTTATAAAGTATTATTCAAAATTAAGATATGAATAGATTTATTTTACTTTTTTAAAGATTTAATTTCAATTATTTCATAATGATTTTTACATTTATTACAGTCAATATGGGTAACTTTGATTCTTCGGGTAACATTGACAGTGGGACCTCGAAACTAGTTTCGATTATTTTTCCGTATGATACAATACTATTGATTATTTCTATTATATTTAATATGATAATTTTCGTTAATAAATGTAAATTTAAAAAACGAAGGAAACTTTAGACTCAGCACAAGGAAAACGCACATATAAATGAAGGTAATGTTTTTTTAGCACCATAACATCAAACGTGCTAAATTAAATGTCGTCTAAAATTGAAAAAAAATGATGATGTTGTATCTATTACTTGTAAAATTACTACAAAAGAGCCTAGGTTCTACATAGTTGACAATGATTTTGGGGAGGACTATTGGGGAGATGGGGACAATTCGTACTCAAGTTCTTACAATGTTTTAGTTTGTTTAAATTATGTTTTCTTATTTTCTAAAAGTTTTCTGTTAAACGTGTTTTTAAGTATTTTTTTATGCTGGTTAAAAATATATAGTATACAAATACTAAACGCTCTAGACTGATTCTCCATTTTTTGTAATATAAGACAAAACTGCGAAATGATTGTTTTATTACATCAGTTACATCCAATATTTAATAAAAACATGAACCAATGTTACCTAGATTAAAAAGAAGAATAATTGTGACTACTTTTTTAAGAATAGTTCTTTGTGTGTCAAAGTTAGTCAATTGATGGGGGTAACTTTAACAGATTACAAAATTCTGATTTTCTTTGATACTGATATATTTTAAAAGATTTATGTGAATGTCTATGGGTGAAAACTATTATGAGAGCAGTAATAAAACTAAAACACTCTTGGAATGTGCTTTAAATTTTAAAATATAGTGTAAAATATTGCTCGTAACCCTCGAAGTTACCCAGATTGACTGTATATAATAAATAGATATATACTCGTATTTTTTAAATACATTTATTAATTTTTAATTGCCACAGACTATGTTATAACTATTACAGTGTGTACATTTGAATGAATAAACGAATTATATTATATTAGGAACATATTGTAGCTTAATAGAACTATTTGTTTATTATGTTTTTTGTTTATGTCTCCATTGTATAATTATAATTATTTTCCGTTTATTTTTGTAAAATTGTAATGTTTTTTAATTGTTAGGTAATAATAAATTAATTAATAGTGTTATTCGTTTTGCGATGAATTCAACTTTTGAATAAATTCAATAGTTACGTAATTGTCATAATAGATTTATATTTTATTATTTTTATACTTTTTAATTCACTTACACATTTAGGTTTATTTGTATTATCATAATGAATTTTGTAAAGAGTAGGTTTGTTATTTTGAAAATAAAAACATATTTTTAATTTCCTGACTATTGCAGTTTAGACGTTTTAAATTAAATTTTTATATTGTATTATAGGAACACTATCTACAGTAACAACCCTATTTATGGTACAGGTACTATGCTATCAAAATAAAAAAAAACTGATTTGTAAACAGTATATCAAAACAGACTGTAAATGTATAACGGTTGTGTGTATGATCCAAACCAATGCATATTATTTTTTTTTAAGCTTGCGCATAGCAGAGTAGACACAGGAAACCTAGTGTTAAGACACTCCGTTTCCAATTTAGACACTACCGTTCCCCTCTTTCTTTAGGCATTGCGTGTTGCTTGGCGGAACTCAACGCCGATTATTATATTCAATATATTTTCATTTCCACGGTTTCCATTCTAGTCATATAAGTGTACGCAGCGTCAGTTTCAGTTACTCGACATGAACCGTCTCTATAGGCGGAGATGAAGTAGCATTTTTAGATTTTCGCAGTTATACGCACAAGTAAAGGAAAAATTCAAATGCATATAAACAATCAAAAACCTTAAGATTTTTTATTTTTTTACTAAACTGACAAAAAAAATGTATTGTGAAATAATAAGATAAACGTCGTATACTTAAATAGTTTTATTTTTTAAATAAAACACTAAACATATTTTTTAATAATTCAATTCATCTCTTATAACAGCTTATTTCAACTAATCTTATTTTTTTTTAATTTAAAGTCGCCATATGCCTACTTTTCCCTGTTTTACGTCTCCATACATCTACGTACCTATGTACATATTTTCAAAATTTTATATTGAAACTCATACTTTAGGTGAAATTGAAATATAGATCAAAAATACATTGAATTCTAATGTCGACAAAATAGTGTATCATAATATACAAGTGCAATAATTATAGTAGATACATTATAATTCGTATAATTTATAATCATGTACATTCTGGTTGAGTTAGTTACTTGTAATATGTAGTATAGGTACTTTGTTGTATGTGTTAACCTATAACAAAGTATTGCTTTATGTATTATTAGTAAAGATATATAAAATTACATTTTGTTTTTATTTATTAAGGTACCTTTTTTGCTATAATGGCTTCTGATATTGTGGAAAAAATAAAAAAATGTTTATCGTATAGGAACCTTTATATAAATCGATATGTACATTTTAAGAACTAAAATATTTAATTTTTTTAAGCACAGCTTTTTGACAAAGCAAAATACAAGAAAGAGGCATTGTAAATATAATCTTTTATTTATTACGAAAAAATGTGAGAATAAATTTTCGGAAAAACTGAATATAAAAAAAAGTAGTAATTAACCATTATTATTCTTATTAAATCCATTAAAATCAACAAATCCATAATTTGAAAATCTGTAATTGCTCAAATTAGTCCTCGTCACCTATTTATCATTACCGGCATAATGCTTTAATTAAAAAATGAAATGTTCCATATTGCCGCTATTCACGTGATCACGTGTGTATAGCGAGAGCTCGAATACCAATAGTACCACCAATACGTCACTAACGACGGCAATCATTGCGACTAATAGGCAACCGTGATTACCTATTTAATCATTTGAACGTGAATCAGAAACCATTAGAGTCGGCAAAACGACGATACAAAATTACGCAGAATAATCATCCCTCGATCCTTTCAATTGAAACTGAACATTTCCATTCGCAACAAATTATGCAAATTTTTTGGCGCCATTTCGAATCACCGCTACCAACCGCTGTCAATTTGCATCTCTTAGCGAGTGGTAGGCGCTTGTGGCGCTTTGAAGCGCTTTACACAGCTGCTATTTATTGTTCGTTTATTAGTCGGGTGTTTTTGCGAAGCGAGGTTTTAGCTGGGCTGTATAAAGTCAAAGTTGCGCGGGGTCTCGGTGTCAAATTATCTGTCAATTTATTCAAACGAGATGCTAATTTCAGGGCGCTCGAAAATTGTGATTATTTATCTGTCTTTATTTCAGTTTTGAGCAAACGAGAGTTTATTAAAGGGGTCGCCGCGTAATTGGGCTGTTTTGATCGTGGGGGTTACCTAATTGAAGTATTTTCTAGTGTTTGAGGGGTCGACATGAATGGATTTGTTAGTTGATAGATAACGATCTGAGAGGCGATGGGCGAGCTTCTTCTATTAAGCAAGGTATTAAGTTGTTATGGCGGTGCTGATTTAATTTACTTCTATTCAGCTGAATGGTCTATTATAATGTATGCTTTTATTATGTAATCATGTTTAATGTTTATAATTTATTGCTGTTATACTTTGATTGATATTGATGTAAGGATTGTAAGTATCTATTGAATTTATTATTAGTCATAGTTTAAATACCTTTCAAAGAAATTATTAACAGAAACATAGGAAGATACATATGTTTAGTTTGTATTATGTAGTATTTTTTATAAAGTGGTTCTAATGAAACCGTAGCTGGAGTTTTTAAATTTGGTTTATCTGAGTCGGGACAGGAGTCGGAGTCGGAATTGGAATTGGAGCTGAAGTCGGACTAAGAATGTATCTAACGAGTTCCTTATATTTTTCGCAAATATATCTTCTCCCAAAGTATACATTAGTATTCATACAATTTTCAATTATATATAGAAATGTTTCATCGCTTAATTCAAAGAAGTTTATCAACAGTCCAAAAAATGAGGCCAGTCGTGGCACAGTCGTCATTGTCGTGGGCACAAGCGTGTGATTACAAACGCGACACGTTGTAAGTTTAATTTGCACTCGAGGAAATGAAATATTTAATAGTTTAATTTCTTCGCTCTGTCTCCAGAATTCAGCGGAATAAGAGTATGCCTACCCTGTTACATGCGGAATACAGCGTGAAGATGAGAAAAAAATACTTTTAAAAACCAAAATGAATAACAGTTCCCATTACAAAAAAAAATCAATTGATAGACCAAATTAACCTTAAGCACGTGTAGAGAGGTAAACATATTTTTAACTTAGTTATAAACATGCTCGTATAAGATAGATAGGAAGAAGGAGACTACCGAGTGTCCAGTCAAGTCCGGTCTCGAGGAGTTCAGTCGGAATTCTGTATCTTAAAAAAACAATTTTCCCAAATAGGGTGGTCTGGTCTCCTGAGGCCAGTATGCATTTTTGTAACAGAAACAAAAATGTTTTGTGTAAAAATTTATTTTGTAATTAAAAACCTATCTCGATGTATTTTACGCTCTGTCTACCATTGCTTGTAATTATCAACTAGTTTTAATTAAATCATACTCACAACTCGCAACGCGTTTATTTATCTTGTTCTAAAATGTATAGTAAGATTTCTTTAATATTTTACTTAATAATTATCAAATTTGTTGTGAATAATGAACAAAATAGCAACAAACAACAATCAAGTGATAGTAAAAGAGAAGCGCATTTCGGAAGATCTTCCGAGGATTTAGACGATAAAGAGTGGCATGTTTCACATTTAAGAGATTTGACACTTACTCCTGATGACTGCGAAAGAACATTCGAAGAAAAGGCCAATAAATATAGGGAGACACTGAAAAATGACGCAGCGTTAGTTGATTTTGTATCAGGAGATGCCATACCTGTTAATGAACATGTATTGACTAGAGCTAAATGCGAACGGAATATTAGTAGTATTTTTCGTAAAAATATAAATACAAAAACAAACTTAAATATAAACACAACGGAAGCTAAACATTTATATATTTCAAATAGCGAAGTAAAACAAGATAATATTACCAATAAATTATCCGAAAAAGTTCCAAATATTCTGAACGTAACGAAACAAAGACGAAGCGATTATCAGTTCAGTTCTGTGGAATATTATGATGAAGTGGAAGATTTTGACGGATCCATTTGTCCAAACGTCGTGGACGTAGTTACATTAGAACTGGATCAGCTACGAAGCTATGATATACAATGCGAGGCTATTGTTGAATGGAGGAGCTTGGAATAGGTTGATTGTACAGTGACTTATACACAATATGTAATCCAAAGGCAATATATAATTTAAAGCAATATAAATTTGTCACTGTCAATTTGTCTTTGTTCTTTGATTATATAATAGTTACGGTAACTTCTAATCTATACACATAATAAAATTGTAACTGATCGCTGTCTGTATATGAAGATTTCATTAAGAAATCCATTATTTCGCCTCTAATTTTTTTGGCCTATTTATTTGTGCTAGTCTTAGAAACGGCTAACCCGTCTTAAAAGCAGTATTTTGGCAAACAATTAGTGATTTCTTTTATTAAAATCCATTCGTAAATAAATCAGCCTCACGCTGTATCCTGCATACAACAGGGTAGGCAGAGGCAACCTAGTGTCAAGACACTCCGTTAAATTTAATTTTATTGAGTGGGTTGATGAGTTTCATCTAACTCACAACTAGCCGCGTTTACAGTCACACTTTGTATCCCTGCGTCAGTCGTGGCTTGCAAAAGGCTAAGTGTGTAAAGTGTAAATGAATAAGTTATATCAATATAAATTATTACAAATTGCTAAAAAACATTTTTTTTATTATAACCCAGAACCCCCAGACCTACGTCATTTTAACAACGCGGAAAATTTGAGGATTATTAGTTTAATATGTAGTTAAGACAGTATGCGCACTTACTAATTTGAAAGTAGGGAATTTTCAGAGGTTATTATATGAAAGTACTTCGTCGATTTCTGAAGGCATTGCGTATTGAGTGGTGGAGTTCGACACCGTGCTTTGCGTCGACACTAGTGCGAAGAAAATTAAAATATTAAATATTTCATTTCCAGAGTTCATCAAACTCACAATTTTATTATTTAGTTATGTATCCAGTAGGAAGAAACATTTTTGAAGAGAAAAATGGTAAGACTATAATAATAATATTAAAAAACAAGCATTGTTTTTCACTTCACCGTAAATTGTTAGAAGATAAATAAAAGTTTACTTCCAGCTACTGTAGAGCCATCTACGTATTTTAAACTGTGAGTTTTGATTTGCGCAAAAGACCGGAAGAGGGAAGCACTGATAGTTTTGCATACCCTGGAGTGCAGTAGGAGAAATAAGTTCTTATGATGTTTGTGAATTGTACTAGAGGGCACTAATAAGTGAGAATAAAATTTAAACTGCACAATATTCTAACTTGCGACTGCCGAGTTAATCCACGCGAACATAAAATAAATATTGCAAGGTGAACTAAGATTGAAAGATAAATGCAAGAAGCGGAAATAGACGGAGGGGGCGGCAGATTAAAAGGTGGTAAAAAAAAAATCTATTATTACAAGGAAATATTATTTCCTCATCATAATTTACTTTTGTCTGTTGACAAATTTAACCATCATATACGTACGCTCGTGTCTTTTCAAAAACAAAATGTAGAATTAATCGTAAAACTAGAAAAGAAATTATTATTTAGTTTAATTCTTCCATGGACGCATGGATCCATCCATCCATATACCTAATGGAAGAACGAACGGAAGGAACGGAACCTAACGGAATATACCTAAGGGCAGAACGGAGTGTTCTGTCATAATATTTTTTGCCGCTTACCGTAATAATAATATTTTTTTAACAATAAAACCGACTTCTTCAGTTTCAAACGGATCTCATTATCAGGACCTAACCAAACATTCATCAAACTACCCTTAAAGTGTATCCTTTCCAATAAAAAAAGAATCAGCGTGATCGGTTGACGGGATAATGAGCTATATATGTCCATTTGGCGTGCACATATTTAATGCACATTTAAGACTTATGTGATTTTCTCATGGATACTATTCTCAGATATGAACCAAATTAAAATGGGCCCACATGGAAAGCACTAGCTTTCAAATAAAAAAAGAATCATCAAAATCGGTTCACCTAGTGAAAAATTCTTAGGTAAATAAAAAAAAAAGGAAATGATAACTTCCTTTTCTTAACTACCTATATAAAAGTGTGTGGTGTATTATTCTACACTTTGAACTCTAGTCTCATTTCACATTTCGTGTGACGTAATCTGATCTTCGCCGTTTTATGTAATCCTAGTAACTTCATGGCAAAAACACGTGAGTGAGTTGAGTTCAAACTATCTTGTCGTTTTTCGTTTTAGTAGTAGTAACCCCACCCAAAAGTAAAACGGAACCCTATTCTATTATTGAGACTCCGCCGTCCATCCGTCCGTCTGTTTGTTACCAGGTTATATCTCATTAACCGTGATAGTCAGAAAGTTACAATTTCACAGATGATAACGTCTTTCTGTTGCCGCTATAACCAGAAATATTAAAAACCACAATAAAATAAATAAATATGATTAAGGTGGCTTCCGTGCAAGTAACATGATTTTTTGCATAGATTCCGAATACGGAACAACTCGCCCGCAAATCTGACTCGCACTTGGCCTTTTTTTAAGCTATTAACTAACAACTATAAAAAATATTTGATTATTAATATTATTAATATTTTATTTGACTAAATATTTAATAATTTTATTTCCTCGTTCTCGTAACAAGGTAAAGCGCGGCGTTGAGTTCCACCACTTCAACACGCAATGCATTTAGAATTCGGCAAAACGTAGGGAAGTTTCTTGTGTCATTGAAAATTGATAAGCATATCTTAAAGATATGTCACAACTCGTACCGAGTTTCTCGTAAAATGTATAACACCTTGCGACTTATGTATCCCTGGTATCTCCATGGTAGGAACACGTGAGTGAATGACCTGTTAAAAAGGTCAACCTGACCTAGTTAGTTTAGTTGAGATAAATTAATATAGCCGACGACTCGTTGTCGCCGTGAAGTTAGCTGTAGGTAGATAGATAGATATGAATGGTGGAATTATATCAATAATAGATATGAATGATATTTGGATTTTACTACTTTAAATAATTTAGTTTTTAATACCTACCTACCTACTCCTAATTAAATCAGGGTGGTCACGACTCATTAGCCGTCAATGCGTGAAATGTGCATTGTCATAGTAACGTGTATGTTATTTTATACAAAAGTATACAGTATTATTATTATTATTTTTTTCAAACGAAATAAATAATAAAATTATCGTTGTTAAAATAAAACGCCATTTGTCAAAAATGACGCACACAGACACAAACAAACCTATCAAAACGATGACGCCGCCTCATTCACGAAATCGAGTCGTAGATATTGGCGGTGAAGTTGAATTGCGTAAAATAAAACGAACCTCTCGTTCTTCTCTCTTCTCGTTCGCTTTCGTTCTATTTATTTCTTTCTCGTTCTAGTAGGTTATTTGTGGATGAAAAGTAGCAAATCGGCAACGCTTAGTAGTAAGTAATTATGTAGTACATAGTACGTGGTTATGTTGTTGGTACCTGTTCGTAATTGTTCGTCACACGTTTCGTATCTCTTTTTCTATGTTTAATATTTTTTACAGTTAATTTAAATTTAAGATGATGTAAATAACCATAATCTTGTATATTCTTCATATTTCAACAACTACAAAAAATATTACAGGATGAAGTTATTAAAATCAATTTATACTTTTAAATGAAATCAATAATAAAAAAAAAAAATCAGCTTCACGCTGTATCCCGCAAACAGCAGGGTAGGCAGAGGGAACCTAG
>DWAL01000514.1:0-10680 GCA_018230405.1 Heliconius hortense
TTTTTAGTTTTATGCAGTCGGGGTTTTTGTTTTTACAAATATTTTTTTATTATAATTAGATCTTTTAAATAGATTATAAGGCAAATTATTAATTCAAATTTGCCTTAAGACTAACACAGTATCATTTATATTATATAATAAAATTTAGACATAGAAATGAATAACAAAATATATAACATTAACTTGGGACACGGGAAATGCACAAAGATAAAAATAAATATTAATGTACCTACATTCAAATTTATTTTTATCTTTGTGCAAAGATAAGTATAAATCTAATTTCCTATAAATCTCATTTCACTGTCTACACAATATGGAGCTACATATGTGTCACATAATGAATCACATCAGGTATCACAGTTAATTACTTTAATTTAGACAATTTGCTCTTTGGTGGCAATTTTAATAGATATTAAACAATTTACCCTATTTATAAATCAAGTAAATTTATTAATTGTATTAATTAGTGACTATTGTGTTAAGTTTATATTTCTAATTTACTACTAGTAAATCCTCCACATGTAGCTGTAAATATGTTAAAAAATTTATATGTTTTTTAAGTTACATGCTGTATTATACATATAGCAGTGTAGGCGAGAAAGCCCAGATGAAATCCAGAGTTAGGGCACTATTTTCGAGCATAATATTTGACAACAAAACTTTGAATGTAACAACATATCATTGACAAGTTTCAACTTACTTAAAGACATGAATAGAAGCGAAGCCACAGGAAAAGACAACTTATATAATAAAACATATCTAATTTCTACTCACATTAGGTGAAAATATATTCAAATACAAGCAATCTTCATCCATATCCCTTATACCCTTAGTGGCTCCAGTGAACCTCACTGGTTGAGGGCAAGCCGGGCCCCAGTCCACTGCTTGCATCAATTGCCAGCCTGGATGTTGTCTGGGTGGCTGGGAATAAAATATATAAATACTTTAACATTAAGCAAAGCCAGTGGGGCACAGTGGGATATTTAATTGCAAATGTAAGGCTGCTAATTACCTACATTTATTTCTTTAACAAAGAAACAAAACAAGGCATTTAAATCTGCCATAAGTCATGAATTTGGGTACAAAAGCAGAAAATAAAGTACTTGACTAGATTCAGACTCAAGATCTCACTTTGTCTTTTTAAATTATTTCTTTTTAACTAAATACTTCAGATACGTCGGCAACCTTTTTTAAAAATTATCCAATAATATCTTTATTTAAACTTAGCATATAACTAGATATAATGATATTTAATTCTTTAAAGAGTCCAGGTATTTGGATGGTCTGACTGTCTTATTATTTTTGTGCAGGATATTGATTAATTTAGGCCCCCAAATGGGACTCAGACCCACAATCATTGCATTTGCAGTTTCACTGCACCACAATAGTTTTAAATTGTTTTTGAAACAGTCATTTCAAATAGACTGAATCTCCGTAACTGTATATCATTAACATTAATTTAGAAACTATTATATTATTTAAATTCACTATTATACAGCTCATTTGTAAAAATATTTGTTGTTATAAAAGAAATGAAAACTAAGATTGGATGGATTCCATATTGCTAAGATTTAAAATAATTCCATAATAACTCTGGAATTATATCTGAAAAGAATAATATATATATACCTTAAATCTACCTTCCAAAACAGGTGGTCTTGCATAAGGTATTCCAAGGAATACAGAAACCTCTCCCTGTATCCTTTCAACTGGGGTCAACCACGGTCGGTACCCTGAACTTGGGTCTGGGTTGTCATATAAATATACCTAGTGGATAAATAAAATAATGTCAAATTAGTATTATTTTCAATAATTTTACATGATGCAATCAATAATTTTTACTTGTATGACTTATTAATCTTTTTGTTTTGTTTATTATTTTTTTTGTGTTGCTTATTGAAATTTTTACCTATTTAGCCAGGAAGTTTGCCAAATAATAGAGTTCAGTACAGGCTGGATATATTACATATTGAAGCAAACTAATCAAAATTTATTTACCTTAAATCCTTGAACTTGTCCATAATTAGTATTAACAAAAATATCTCTTTTTAACTGCCGAGAATCTCGTCTTTCACGTCCTTGTAAATCTTCCCTCCAGCCTCCCAAAACTCCAGGAAACAATGAGTCAGGATTATTTGGATCTCTATTCTAATAAGAAAGAAAAATATAACAAATAATTTAATAACCAGTGAACAGATTTAAAATTTTTAAATATACATTACATTTTGTTATTTTTTTTAGCATCAGCATGTTTTTCCCATTCTTTAAATTTTATAATACCTTAAATGGTATTTTGCTAGTATCAATTACTAAGATACTTACTGTATTGTATTTAAATTGTTCATCAAGTGGATTGGTTATTATAGGATTGTAAGGGAATCCACCTGGTTGGTTTATATTTGGGTTATATGGATTATATCTCGATGGATCTGCACCATATCTCCTGTTGTTATAAATGTATGTCCTATAGTCAGTGTCCCCAGGATTGGGTAGCCTGGACTCACGTGAGCTGTCATGCGTTTTCGTATGATATTCGCCGCTAAATTGTCCATTATATAGATCTTTGTTCGACTGAGATTTTACACTGGCACTTATTACAAACGTTAAAAATATTTTACTCAACATTTTCACACACTTAGTTACGGTCTAATAAGACGCCTATTATGAATCACATATTTGTACTCTTTGAGCTAGTTATTTAATTTTTTTCAAGTTTTTCTGAATTAAACTATATATAAAGTTGCACTGTTTTTATTATGTGAGCGTAAACTTAGTAAAAGTATATGCTTTGGTTGAGAAATTTAAAGAAATTTAACTGAAAAGTTTATGACAACAAAACCTATTTTCAATAGATAATACATGCAACTTTTATTAAATATAGGAATCTAGTACACGGTCAAAATAAGATATAAAAATCTTATCAGTATATCACAGTAATAATCAGCAAATTATCAGAAATAACAATGTGTGGCAACGCCCACTAGGCCGCAGCTTTGTTTATCATTTCAAGTTGATTCAAGTTTCGACATCAACGAACGAGTGAAGTGAAGTTGTCGCTTTACGTTTAGAAACTGCATTAGTAAATAAAACTATAATATAATTGAAAATTAAAAATATTTATATATTATTATTTAAATAATAATATAAAATAAAGCCATTATGTTTAGTGGTATTTTAAAAAAATATATGTTACAAAGTTTATTTAGTTTTCCTTACATATCGTTAAAAGTATATAAAAAGCAAAATAACATTAATGTCCATATTAACAGGTATATATTACATTTTACGCAAATGGTGCTGCACCCTGAGGAACATGTCGGATGTCTACATTTAGACGCATCTATATAACGGGGTATGTGCCCTACACTGTCCAGCCTAACTTCTGGTATTGGTTGTGTGACGATCGGCCGGTTTTTATTTACAGGAGGTCCAGCATAGTTCTCTCTTTTAGTATACCTGTATAACTAGAGTCGGGGCTGGGTCTTGAAGTATTGCCGGAAGTAATAAAATAAGGATTACTATCGCCCACCATCATATTTCATTATTGCCTTCCCTAAATTGATCATATATGGCAGTAAACTCAGCTTATCCTTCATTTGAATATTTTCTTTCTTAGAACAGCGTGTATACATAATCCAGCAGTTCATGATTATTATATCTAAAAAGTGACAGAAGGCTCTCACTGTCCATCTCTTTGTACGCATTGCATTCGGATAGTACGCTATCAATCTGTCGCACAAATCTATCCCACCCATGCAGGTGTTATAATTTTTTACAACAGCAGGTTGATTGACATAAATTTTTCGCTTTTGAACTTTGCACTAACGCTTGCAGCTATCTACAGGCGTACTACCTACACACGTAGAGAACATTGTAACTGCTTAAGAACACATACATTTCCATCACACACACTTAAGAACACATATATTTCCATTGCTTATTACTTTTTCATCCCATTCACCTCTTGCTAACTGCTTGTCTGTCTTCAACTTGCTTTTAACTGGTCCAATTCTATTCGTCATAGCCGTTCCCGTCAGATAGATCTCTTTATCGCTTTGATTCAAGTGCTCAGCTAGTTTCAAGCTCGTGAAAAATCGATCAGTGTATAGAACACACTTGTTGTTAATTGTACGGCAAAGAGTTTGTACTATACCGGCACCCAATCCAAGATTTCGCATAAGTTCTTGGGGTATAGTATCTTTACCAACATAAATTTCGAAATCCAGGACCAGGCCATCCCGAACAGCCAGCACAAAGTTTTTGAGGCCAATTGGGGTAGGCTTAGATGGCACGTACTGTTGGTACTTGCATCGCCCGGAAAATGGGATCATCTGCTCATCTATTGACATGTGTTTTGAGCGTGGTAATGTATGACATTTGTCTAGGATAGAATCTATGAGAGGTCGTATTTTCCAAAGTTTGTCAGACCTATTAGATTGTTCTGCGTTCGCAAAGTGAATAAAATTGCGTAGCTCATAAAGCGTTGTTGGATGATCGCTTCGCGAATAATCGGCACACACAAATCTCTATTTCAGTAAAGCTTACCCTGAGGATACTTTAGTGTCCCCATCATCAAGAATACGCCAGAGAAGCGGATCAATTCAATAGAGTTAGTATTAACTGATTTAAGATCACGTTTTTGCGCGGAGTACAAATTGGTTTGTTCAGCTACTAAATCCCAAAAATCTTGCCCCAGATATTCAAAAAAAGAGTATAGCACATTTATGTCAGAGGTGCCCTGGGATAGTAGTTTATCATCCCCTATATCTGGATCTCGGGATAACATCTCCTTAGTACGCCTAAACAGCCGTGATGAACTCTGAACCACTTCTTCCGTATGTTGTTGAGACGGCTCTTCTTGCTCTTCATCAGATTCCTCCAGCTGACAAATATTTTGAAGGAATTCTGAAGGCAAATATTCGTCCTCATCGTCATCCTCAGATAAATCAAAATCACTTTCGTTCAATAATCTTTCTAATTCTTCGTCATTCATTGCCTGTATGGGTGATACATACATTGAAAAATCGTAATATAAGATACCGAGGTACACATATGTGTAACAGAAAAATATCATTCAAATACTAATACAAAAAACAAAAAAATCTTGTAACTTACCATCTCACACGTTAATCCACATATTCGACAATAGAAATTCACCAGATTTACGCTAAAAACTTCGTTATTTAATTTTCAATAAATTTTACAAAACTTCGTTATTTTATTTTTAATAAATTTCACAACAAAAAGAATGCAGGCAGTTGAGAAAAATTTCGAAGTGAAAAATTTAAACGATAAATTTGAAAGGTCGATTTGTGAAAACGCCATCTTTTGTTTTTTTTAGAAACTCTATACCTTTAGTTTTTTTTTTCGAACTTGAGGTTAATGCTGTTAGCCCTATTGGCTTTTACAGCGACACCGGGTGGGTAGGGAAGAGGGTACTCTGTCCCAGAAGATATGCAAGCTCTACATGGCTGCCTGAGAGGAGTGTAATGACTGACGGCTGTAAGGTCACCCCCTGCGGGGCTCGAACCTCGGCTTACAACCGCTGAGCGGACTGGACCATACCTTTAGGAATGCATTTTAATACTGGGGGATGCTACTAGAAGTCGCTACTTACCTGTTTTCCGCAATAAATAAAGGTGCACATATGTGTACTTGTAATCTGAAGAAGATAAATTAACCAACTCTAATTTTTACTAAATACATATAAATAAAATTAAAATATCTGTCTGTTATTTCAAAATAACCGTTTTCTTTCAAGTGCATACTGTTATTTACATGATACTAAAACACAACGAACAATTTTAAAAATTACTTCTTGTTTGTCTGAGTTAATGACTGGAAAAGCTGAATTGATTTTTATAAGACTTTCACTCCGATACACGAGGGAACATATATTTTTCATTACCAAAATTCCCGCAGTATAGTGATTTACACTGGAAAAACCATTTGTAGTACGCGAGTACCTACGATAAGTATGAAATAACAAAACATTTTTCTATTAAATACGATAATTTTTGCAAGCATAATCAAATAATATACCAAAACATGATGTGTGCGATTATAACAGTACCTATGGATAAATATATTCATTAGCCCTTCGCGCGGGGCCCACTAGTTAATATATAAAGCAAAAAAATATAGGTAAACGTAAAGCAGTATAACAACTATACACCACATTGAAAAACTATTATAAATTTGTCTCCAGTTAACTAATTTCTGATTCCTGTTACTTTTGTACACAACAGGAATGTGAAGCACGTTGGCATAACTGAAATATTTGCGTGCGGAATGCTTGACGGATTGAATTTGGGATTAGGTAAATCTATCGTTTGTTGGGAGCTATAAAGTATATAGATACGGCTCTCGATTATTTTTTTAGGTTTAATAAATAACATCTTTTTGCATATGTAATTAATATTTATTACTGTACGTACAAGGCTGTTGTAGCACAGGGGCATATCGTCTGACTGTTGTCGCTACGATTGTGGGTTCGGTTCCTATACTGAGGAATGGCTTCGTTTTCATTTGCTTGCTTTGGTAACAAGACAAAACGCGGCGTTGAGTTTCGCCACTCAACGCGGAATGTCTCAAAAATGAGGCGGACACGTACTAACTTCAGACTGCTAGAAACATTTATACAAATATATTTGTTAAAATGTAAATTTTTTGCACAGCCTAATTAATATACCAAATTTTTTATATTGTATTAGGGAAAATAGTCACCTAAATATGTTAAATAATCTTATGTGTAATTGAAATGATATAAACATTAATCCTCTAACTCAAATTTAACACTTCGTATACGAGTATTCCAATGTTCCAAAATACTAAGCTCTACTAAAACAAACTTCGAACTATATTCACTAAACCAGTAATTGCAAACATAGTTAGCACATCACTATACACGATGTTTAGTGCAATGTAAATAGGGATGTTCTTCGTAGCTCCGAGCGTTCATAATGTCCCCGATATAGGTCCCCTAGGCAGTGATTTCGTGCGGCGTTAGGTCTCAGCCCGTGATCATATCAATGATCGATGCTTTGATCCCGACGAGCAATGGCAGCTATTCAATCGCTCGATTTAACCATCATATTGAGTTATGTAGCTCGAAAATCGATTTGTAAACAATTCTTTGTGAATAAATGATGTACTTTTGTTTTAATAAGTTAAGGTTATCGATTTTTTTATATGTTTGTATTAAGTGAAGTTTTAAGTGTGTACGTACATGATATTATGTGTGTTAAGACCGTGTGGGTGCAGTGTGACAACGTCTGTAAGCGCGTTGGTTGTGGATTCGATTAGTAGTGAACTGTAGATACCTACTATTTTTTTTATTTTTTTTTATTTTTATTAAAATTGTCTTATTAACTGTCAATAAAATTCCTCAGACATTTTCTATAAAACCGAGATAAAAAAATAAGAATGAAGCTAAGTGCTTGTTGGTTCGTCTTCATAAATATTTCAAGTACTTATTTCAAAGAATAGTAATATATAAAAAAATATACTATTATCATATATCATTTACAAAACTTGCCAAATACAACTCAAAATACAGTTTAGCAGCTCAAAATCTCAAATCCTATTACGAACAAAATACCTTCCAAGTTGTAACGCTTTAAGAATGAAAATACCTGTACATCGTAATGCGTTTAGGTACTTGTATTTATTTGAGATTCCTCTTAGGTCCAGGTTGTTTAAATCTTTCCCTGAAACGTAGGATGTGTTAAACCTTTTTGCTGACGCGGACAATAAGAGGATTCAACGACCGACCGTGGAAAAAGTAAAAGAATTAAGTGCACCGACGAGTTTGAAAAATGTACGAAATATTTCACGAGGAATGAATGAATGTTATGTTAAGAATTGTTATCATTTAATTTATCGCTGAGCTTGAAATTTATATTTTTGGTGAAAAATTTGGAATTTAGATAGGCAGGAAGGTACATTTAAATGCCTATTACAAAATGAAATAAAAATAATATTTAAAATTTGAAAATCAAATTTACCTATTATAAATGTAATATTATTTTTATGTTCAAAATAAAAAGAATCAAGCTCTTTTTACATTCATCTTATATTTGTTGCTTATCATTCGTTTTCAACTTAATTTGTATGGATTTTTTGATCTGCCTTACCATAGCTGTAATTTCCAATTAGCTTTTTGAAAAAATGTCCAAAACATTTGTGAGGCCAGTCGTGGCGCAGGGGCACAAAGTGTGACTTTGAACGTGACAGGTTGTGTGTCAATTTCCACTCCAGAAAATAAAATATTTAATATTTTATACACGCAATTCGGCAGAAAATGGGGAAAGGAGTGTCTCAACACTAGGTTCCCTCTGCCTACCCTGCTGCTGTGCGAGATACAGCGGGACGCTAAAAAAATGAAACCAATTAAATTTATAATAGTGCCACGTTACAATTTTTCAGTTATTATTTTTATATTTACGTAATCGGTATATAAATCAATTTTCCCTAGTTTCCTTCGAAAGGGTTTCACTTCAGGTATTCTAGACCTTTCCTGATATCATCAGAAAGTGCTCACAAAGTTGAACAACTTTTCTTAACACATATTTTTATCTCATAAGGTTCTGCTGGGCTACTGCCACTGGCTTCTACTGCGGCTGATGTGGAACCCCACATCAGCCGCAGTAGAGGCCAGTGCCGGTAGAAGAGGAGTACCATGAGTGTGTAGCCGTAAAAGGGTTTCCTTACGATAAAAAAGTTTTCACATGAGAGATTAGTTTTTTTATATGAACAAAAAGTGCTCATTATGTGAACCAACTTTTGCTAAAACGTATATTAATATCTCTTATAGATCAGACTGGAGGGTAGTGTTGTACATTATGTATTCAGACCTTACAGAATATCTAAATGTTGTCGAAGGCTAATAATTATATAAAAAAAAGTTTCATCAATATCCATTGAGCACAGCGTGACAGACAGTAAAACAGATGTTTTTTCTTTTATCAGTTGTAAAAAGACCGAGTTTTTTTAATTCTAAATTCAAAATGCAGAATTGAATTGAATTGAAAGATAAGAAAAACATTTTTGAACTTTATATTTAAAATATTTAAATGTAGATTTTTTTTTTATTATTTTAAAATGTTATTTTGTATTCAATCTCAACAAACAGATATAGATATAGGTACTGAGCTTAATAACATTCCTACATCAAAGTTTTGGAAGGTGAAAGTTGTTAATAAAATAAAACGATTTTTACGTTTATACAGTTCGACAGGGGTACAATTTACCGAAAGGTTTAATAACAATAATATATGTTTATGTACGTATCAAATTGGTGGATAGGACGTATTTATTAAAATGTGAAACAAGAGCTTTGGATCATTAAATAATTAGAAATATATTTATATAGCTTCACCCTGCATCCCATACATAGCATGGTAGGTAGAGGTAACCTGGGAACCTAGTGTTAAGACATTCCGTTCTCATTAGGTAATACATTTCTGTCCCACTTTCTGTCAAATTCTAGAGAGATTGGGAGTTGAGTGACGACGACGGCGTCCACTACCAGACTTGACGATATACACTCAAGTATTAGGTGACTTCCAAAGGTTAAAGGTTATGCTAGGGCCACATGGCGGGAAACGTAGCTTGTAGGCAACGGCCCAAACTCTTGTGAAGTATTGTTATTGGATTTTTTTTTTTTATGGAAATGACAAGCCAAAACAAACGGGCGTTTGGGTACCCATGTCGTATCGACCTGGAAACACTGTCGCAGGTAGGCCATGCCACAATTGTGTAGCGTTCGCAAGGAAGTTCCTACGAAAATGTACAATATTGGAGTGCCACGTATCCAGGTAATGTGGATGGTATTTTGGCTTGTGACCTACTGTGCGGTTACAAAATTCGGCGGCAGGTACCAGCTCAAACATTTTAATTGTCCCAATCGGTTCGCGTAGGCGACTCAATCAATTCGGACAATCCATTCGCCATAGCAAGGTCGAATATAGCCATCCTTGCATGATCGGTGGTGTGTGATCCAAGCCAACTGGCATTGTGCACATTAAAATCGCCAAGTAACACGACCTCAGCGGAGGGGATCTGTGAGAGTATATCATCGATAGCCGATTGTATGTGCTCCATGAGCTGATCCGTTACTGCATTACCACTGTGGGACCTGACGCGCACCAAAATCCACTTAAAAATCTCCCGCAACCTAAAGACAGATAAAGATAAAGGCAGGCGTTACCAAAACGAGCGACTATACTCTCTCATAAAAGAGCTCGAGGGTGAGCTGAATGGCCAAGGGGCGCCAAAGCAACCGCCGAAGCAAACCGCCGAAACCGGTACGACCTACCCTGCACTCCATCATCATCCCCTTGGATGATTTGGAGACAGGAGAGAAAGTACGGGATTGCATGCGCAAATTAGTTGACGCAAAGGAAGAGTGGATAAAGTGGAAAAGGTCCAGAAGGCAAAGGACAGTAAACTTATTCTAGAATGCTCCACGGCCGAAGACCGTAATTAAGCTAGGCAACGACTGGAGTCCTGTCACGTCCGTGTCGAGAACGCCAAAATTCGCGATCATGATCGTTCTGAGAGACGCTAGAATTTCTTTCCAAATAATTTAGAAACATATAGATGATATATGTTTTTATCTTCTTTTTTGTTAAATGAAACTATTTTTACCGGATTAATCGCGTATATTTAGTATTTTTA
>DWAL01000515.1:0-10678 GCA_018230405.1 Heliconius hortense
TTCGTCCGTTCGTCCGTTCGTTGTGGGTTCAGTTCCCACTCAGGGAAATTAATTATAATTTATTAATATTTTTATTTCTTCGCTTTGATAACAGGGCAAAGTGCCACTCGCCTCGAAATTTCCGCGGAAAGTGGGGAAAGCAGTATCTTAACACTAGATTCCCTCTGCATATTCTGCCGCATACGGGATATTAGATACAGCGTTAAGTTTAAAAAAAACTTAAATTGCTCTTTACCTACATCCATACATATAAATAAAATTGAAGAGTCTATCAGCATAACTGTGTTTGTTTAAGTACATATTGTAATTTACACGATACCAAAACACAAAAAAACTATTTTAACATTTTTGTCTTACAAAGTTACTACTCTTTAATAGAGCTATTTTATATAACCGTTTTATTGAATTAGCGAAATCTTTATTTTTATTTTGTTTTAATATAATATTTTAAATTATTATTTGTATGATGATAGAAAAAAAGCTCAGGATTGTATGATAATAAAACATACAAGGATTTCGCGTTCCGAGTTCCGAGTTAAAACTGTGGTTTCATTTAAAGTGGTGCTGACAAAAACACTCTGTATATGTATGTATATATAACTACTCTATAAGAACCTAATACTAATGAAAAAAAATATTTTTCCAAAAATTTAAAAGTGATTTTTTCTAACAAAATAAATAATAAAAATTATCGTTGTAATTAATAATTTTTTAAGAACGACTATCTATCTATCTATCAAAGAGAAACCGCCGCATACGCCTCATTCCGAAATCTTAGTTATTGGCGGCGTAGGTTCAAAGGTGTTTGTACCTACCTATACCTTTAGTAGTATTTTTGTAGTAGTATGTGTTTACGTTATTGTAATCTATGCGTATATGCGTCACACGAAATACAGGTATGGATAATTATCGTGAAATGAAAAAAATAGGTCCAAACGTGTTGAGGTATCCTGATTATTTTCTTTAGGTATGGGCTAAAAATATTTTATCCTATATGCTGTTCCCGTAAAAGGATCGTTGACGCTTCCATCCTTAAAATACAAAAACTAATGAAATATTGAAAAAAAACTTAGTATATATATTATATAACATTATTGCTGAGAAAGAAAATGATTAGTTAACCTACTATTACAAATATTTAGGGATTTGGAATGACAAATATCAGATGGGGTCATATTCCATTGTTTTGTAGCTTTTATAGTGAAAGATTCGACATAATAGCGGTTACAGGTTGTTTCAGCGCTCATGAAATGGAAACGGCACTTAAGATAATTCGGAGTGAAAGGATTGTAGAGTATGGAATAAACAAAAGAGAGAGTGTGCAGGATGCACTGGTGTCTAGTAAGCCAGTTAAGTTTAGTCCGGAACTCAGTGACGTGGTCAAATTTACGCTAGCCAAAGAAAAACTTTATTAGAGTACATTTATTTTGTAATCGCTCGAGCTTATTAGATCTTCCTGGACCTCCGGCTATCAGCATAATAAAAAATAGAGAGTATGAGAGCATGGGCTGAAGATATTTTGATCCTGATCGACATTAGACGCTTACAACGTATAACCGATTGTAGCAAAGATTTTCCTGCTAAGCTCGGCGATTTGCGTAGACCCGAAGAAGGAGCTATCAATTATGAGACCAAGATTCTGGACGGAGTTGCTGAGTGAAAGAAAAGAATTAGCAAACTGCATAGAATGTAAAGCACTATGACAGATTTTAGCTAATTGGGAAGAGCTACCAATCAAAATCACCTGAGATTTCGCAGAATTTACTCGAATCCCATAAGCCTTGCGCTTACATATATAGACTTGCAAATCGTCCGCGTACTTGTGAAAGGAGAATTAAATGAATTGGAAGATAAAGATAGAGAATTATCATGCCGAAAGGACACTGCCTTGTGGCATCAGAGGAAAGAAGATGTATGGATGAGAATTTGTCACGTATACACGTTGACGCCGATCATACAAATAACAATGAAACAACTCCATAACTTCGATGGATAAGTTAAAAATCAGCTTTACGCTCTATCTCGCACACAGCAGGGTAGGCAGAGGGAACCTAGTGTTAAGACACTCGGTTTCCCGATTATCAATATTGAAACGTTATAGAATTGTAAACTTTAGTGAGAGCAGTTACTGTACTATGGCCTTTACGAAAGCCTGACTGAAACTCAGTTAGAATATTATGTTTATGGAAGTAGGTGGTCAGTTGTGAATGGACTATACGCTCTAATACTTTAGATAAAAATGAAAGCATTAAGATGTGGCGATAATTACGGAAGGATATATTAAAAATAAGGTTTAACTATTAACCAAAAAATATAAATTAAGTTTTAAATCGATAACAATGTGGTACAACTAAAAATTTGTATTGTAAAATGTATGAAGTAATGCTCTACACTTCCTTCTTGGGCAATATTTAAATAGTTTAAATAAATTAAAAGCATTATCTGAGGGCCAGTCGTGTTGAGAAAGTGGCGGGAGTGCCTAAATGGGATCAGAGTATGTTACACTAGGTTCGGTTTCGTGGCCGCCTTAAATGAATGAAGTTTTGTGTATTGCGCACTTAAAAAAAAATCGAATCTTAAAAATATTATGCAGAGTTAGCTTAGCTGATCGAATCCGCAATGAATAAATATACAGAATTTCAGGTACACGACTTATCCAAATCGGTTCACGTGTCTTCGAATAATCATACATAAAAAAAATAAAAAAAGATTTCGACGAATTGAGAACCTTCTCCTTTTTTTCAAGTCGGTTAAAAATATACTGAAAGTATCTCTATAAAGCTCTTCCATTAATAACTCAGTGACTGACATTCTAAGCACAGTCGAAACCACACAATGTGGAAATTTTGCATGCTATGTTTGCCCTGAAAAGCAACGGAACAAAGGATGTTTAACTATAACTTTAATGAAAACACGCCTAAATTGTTATTTTAAAATAGGAGAGTAAAAAATTCAAACGAAATAAATAATAAAAATTATTAATAGATTGTATGTTAAGAAATGGAATCTATGATATCAATTTACTTTGAGTTTCAGTCATGTCTATGTTAACCAAAGTCTCTATTTTCATTCCTATATAGATATACCCCAATGTATAAAATAAATAAAATTAAAAGCAACTCACCATCCCAAGACAAAATCCACTTAGAGAAGTCAGCAAAATCGGCCTTCTTCCAAACGTATTCATGATCAAAGTCGTACAAAAACTTGCCAATAATTGTATAGATCCCATAATGACTGATGCTATTTCTGAAGGAACACTTGTTTTAGTTGATTCTAAAATAGTTTGTAGATAAAAATTTACTGCATTTGAACCAATCAATTGACTTCCAGCGCAAATGACAATGCCTAGAAATAGTCCTTTTAAGAACTGTTTGTTTTTAAGTAAAGCTATTTTGTCTACTCGTTCTTCTGTTTTGCTGTTTGCTGCTTTATATTCTTCTAATTCTTGTTTAGCTACAATTTCTGAGCCTCGAATCAATGTGAGTATTCGCATGGCTTCATCTACGCGACCTGTAATAACAATATATATGTATTTTATTTTACTTTCTAGCTTTTAGCCTTCGCCACCGTCGCTAAATTGGAATTATTAAAAGTTGCATTTGTAACATGGCACTTTCTTAGTGCCTAAAGTAACTCTGACCACAGGCACAGTAGGTTGCATCCAGAAAGAAGAAGGTTCCATATTCGACACTTATTTTATTTCATTCTTTTGTGTAATCTACTGATATTACCAGCATGTTCAACTTTTGAAATAGGAACTTCTTTTTTTTTATGTAGATAATCAATAATTCTTGATTAATTAATTAATACAGCTTTACGCTGTATCCCGCTCATAACACAGGAAGCAGAGAGAACCTGCGAACATAGTCTTAAGACACTCCGATCCACATTGACTTCCCCACTTTCTGCCTAATCCTTGATGAATTGCGAAACTCAACGCTGCGCTTTGTCTCGTTACTAGAGAGAGGAAATAATAATATTAAATATTTCATTCTCTCTAGTGGGAGTCAAAACCACAGCCTTCGCGTTTACTGTCGCACTCTTGTGCCTTAATCTTATAAGTTATACGAAAATTATTTTTTGTTTCTTTACCTTTGGAAAATATATGAAACGGCGTGTCAGGTAAAGCCAATAATGGTAACGTCAAAAGTGCTATAAAACCCGCAAATACAATACTAAAATCTTTATATGATAGAAAAGGACCCACGGAGAGTGTAAACAATATGCCTAATGAAGAAAACAGCTGAAGAAATGTTCCGAGAAAGCCTCGATGTTCTTTCTGAAAAATAAAGAATAATATTTATAAAAAAAATCAAAAATTGTACATTTTTTGCTGCAAAACAAATGAAAATGTAATTAATTATTCAGAGTTCAAATTATATTTAGACATATCTTATTAGTACAAGTATTTAACTTTCTGCCAATCAATACTCGACAAACGTCAACAATCAATTCAATCCACAATCAAAAAACTCAATCAATAATCGATACATTCTCTATGTGGGTAACTATCCTGTTCGTTTTGAAATCTAAATTCTAAACGTCAGTGTCTACTACTACTAATCCTGGAGGAGAAGAAATCTATATTCAAAAACGTAAAACGTAAAACATTCGCTTGAATTCAAGAATTTATGTGTTGTGTGGCGAAACTCAACGCTACATTTTGTTTTGCCAGAGCAGGAATATGAAAGTTATTCATACCTACTAAAGCCACGACCACAGCATCTACAGTTAGACGATGTCCCACTTTGCCATGAAAACCTAACTTTTTTTTGTAATAAGCATAAATATAATATTGTTGTCGTTGTCACCTTGCCACCGATGGAAATTGTCAAAATTGACTAATACAAGTGATGCGACATGTAAGAGATGCGTGAAAAATTAACAGAACACAAAATATATTATTCATGAGGTGCCGACAATGCTAACTCGGGATTTGTTCGAGCGTAATAGATACCTATTACTATATATTACTTAGATGGTAACAAGAAAAACGTTTCATATAATACATATCTTTTGATCGGTGGGATTGTAATGTTTCGAATGTAAATTTGATATTTTTTAGCAAAGTATCTTTACCATAAAATATACATTTTACATTAATATCACACAGAGTAAAAATTTATAAACGTATAATCATTTTTTTTAAGATAATATTCCCTCCAAAGTAAAAAAAAATTTGCCACGCTCTAGAATGTCGAGATAACGTTTTTTTTAAACAACTTCGTAGCCCTCCCCCTTCTGTGCATCACTCTCAAATTGTCAGATTAGTGGAATATACATAATTCACTCTACCTTAATCTGACGCGCTCGAGAATTTCAGATGATCATTTTTTTTACTAATCTGATCATTTAACCTAGATGGCCCATATATATGGCGATCATATTTGGTGGAAGTATTTAACCGAGTACAAGGAATCCCCCAGTATATTAATCTGCCACGCTTTAGTAAATCCCGAAAGTCCCCTCTTCGGCTCCATTAATACTCTACCATAAATAGTAATATAACGACAGCCCAAATTAAATCAGCTCCACGCTGTATTCCGTATACAGCAGGGTAGGCAGAGGAAATTAGGTGATAAGACCCTCCGTCCCCCACTTTCCGCCGAATTCCTCCTCTCTCTAGCCTCTATATAAATATTAATCATATTAGTTTTCAAGACCAGGAATTGTTGATATCTGTCGGCGTATCACTGTACTGGGGAGATCTTCAGACTCATATATCAGGTTGCCCCCATCGTGTTAAGGACAGCTGTTGCGCCCGAGGTATTACCCCGTTTTGTGGGAGGTCTAAAAGGAGAGAGATCTATAATGTGAGGCGAGTGACCGTCTGTCAACTATTAAATTTAAAACCATTGGAACAGCGGACGTCCGTCCGTTAGTCTCACCTAACTCAGTACAAATTCCATTTCTCCATCCAAATTCCATTTCTATCCCAATTTAGATTTCCACAGTTCCTACACATTAACCGGCAACTACACCCGAGCAATTACGGATAGTTATTCAGATATAGATTTGAGATGATGCATCACAGTAAAATATTTATAAATTCCTTAAGGAGTCTCTCTATGCCCTGTGTATCTAAACAAGCATTCCAGAAGAACGAGCCCCTTATAACTCAAAATCCTTAACAAAATAATTTTGAGATTTTTACTCCTTTTACAACTGTTATTAAGATGTAATTCAGGTTAATGTACAGTTTCAGAACTCTTTTCAATGTCAGGCAATATACAATTCCGTTAATAGTCTATATCTACAGATCTATAGAAAGAAGGAAATATCATCCAACGATTATTCAATTTAAGACTATTACAAGAACATCCGGTAGTCCAATAAATGGCCTTTACAAACTCGGTTCTACTAATCATAGGTCAATTGAATGACCTGTGTGTAGTATGTACCTACTTATTAAATACTTAAAATAGCTTATATTATTAAGTTTAAAATGGAAAAGATACAATAGTTTAAGAAATATTTGTGAATTAAAAATGATTTTTAACATTTAGGATATTATGCCGTCTGTATGTATGTGTTCAAGCGGAACGCCTGATGTAATTTAATGTCAATGGTTTTTAAAACACACGTATGCAATAAGTGATATTAATAATGCATGTTGTATCTTACATTTACTCTACCATGAATATTTTTTTTCTTGTATTCAATCATCTACAGGAATTGAGGTCAATCTTAGTGTAAAAAAAGTAAATTAAATGTTTTATATATGAAAATTACATAATGCGTACTGGGGGTCGATTAGAAAATGCCTCCACATTTTCATATGATAAAAACATCCTATTATTTTACAGTCCACTCATATATTTAAATTTTTTTTAGGGCGGAACATCTTATATTATTGCATATGGGTCCTCAGTTACTATAAGCTTCTACAAGAGCAAGGCATTGGCCTCTTGGTGGTCGTAATTTAGGTAGAGATACTTACTATCAATGTATTAGATGTATGTACTTTATGAAAAGGAAAACAATTATGGGAAATTTACCTAACTAAAGTATAATTTAATCTCCTCATTTTGGGGGTCTCTAAGAAGATACTGTAAAATCTGTAAAAAATCACTTATACAGAGTAACACACACACTCACATATATTGGGAAATTGTCACTTAGCTTACAAGGAACTGTTTACAGTCTGAACAGATAGAAGCCATCCTTAACTCTCGGCCAGTCATCCGTCTTTCTAGTCATTCAAATTACCTGATGCCGCCTAAGCCAGGCAACTTTCTTACTGGGGCCTGCCAACTTCTGACTATCAAGACAGCCCTACCAGTTATTAGAGCAGATACCAAAGGTAAGAGCAAGTGAATGGACTTCCATCAACAATTTCGGGCCATGCAGTCCATAGAAAATATCAGTGAACCACAACAGCCACTAAAATGGTGTTCAAATATTTCCGTAAAACGTTCCAACGTTGGGCTACTGACCAATAATTTAGTTGTCATTAATGGTGACAACATTCCGCCGTTGAAATGGAAAATAGGCCAAATTGAAGCTGCCAATCGTGGAGCTGATGATATTAACTGCATGGCTGACGTTAAAACTGGAAATGAAATATTTCACTAAATCTGAAGGTCATTTAGTGAAATATTTCCTTTGTTCAAATTAGTTAAAATTCAATCATTTAGCGTCCGCGGGCACATTTAGGCCAAACGTCTGATGCAATTTGATGGCAACAACTTTTAAATCACATGTATGCAAATAAGTTATATAAGCAATCCATGTTTTGTCTTAATATAAAACAGTGAACGCGAAAGAGATCTGCTGACACTGTGGCGTGAATTATTATATTAAATACAAATACTTACACTAGCTATCTCAGAAGCGTATATCGGTACAACAGCTAACACAAAAGCGTCAGCTACAGTCATAATTACTCTGCATACAATAAAAATCCACACTTCGTTAGCAAATATTAATACTATTGCCATTACAAGTTTTGGTACTGCTGCCATCAAAACACAGTTCTTCCGTCCTATTGTATCAATAAACATACCACCAATTATGGTAGCTGAAATAAACATAAAAATAATTAAGTTATTTATTGAAAGTAGAGATTTTTTAGAATAATTTTGTAGTAAAACATTATTAACATTTTATAAATTATTCCACACTTAGGAATGATAAGACTTTGCTCTCGGCGTTTTTAGTTCTTTTAAGATAGTTTTAGTGGACTTTTCGTATCTGTACAATTAAGATACTGTCTTGAAGCTTGAAGATTAGATCAGATCAGATCAGTGTACGAGCCGAATTATCATAATTTGCGGGGGTTTTAGTTTTGTTTAAACATGAAGAAATCTGCGGTTAAAGCTTATCAAATGCTCTCATATACTTATGGTCACTATTACTGAAAGAACGTGTCGTGAGTCAAGTGTAGCAACGCATTATGGACGGTGAATTTCACGTTGAAGAAAGCTCAAAGGGCTCATGCTCTATATTTGGTAGGACCAACTCGGCATATACTGTATATTATAGAGTAGAGCTATTAAAATTCAATAATACTTTTGAGCCGAAACTTGAAAGACTAACTAACGGCCGCAATTCGGCGAGAGATACAAAAATGTGATTTTGACTTTTCATACGAGTAAGTGTCAGACATTCGAGTATGCTATTGTCTGAATTTTTATGTCTATTGTCTAGTTATTTTCTATCTGAATATTCTCTATTTGTAAGTGTACAGGATCGTGTTCGAGCTAAACACACGAAAACTGGTGGTGATCCATCAACATGGATAAACATCGTGTAAAAAAATAGTAAAAGACAAAAACACGAAAGTAATATTCAGATACACAGTGGGTTCAAAAAATGAGTTACGCACAGAAAATCCTCAAAAATGAAAAAGAATTATGAAAACTTCTGTCGTATGAAATATGAAGATTTTCTTTCCGACCCACCAGGTCTTCTTAACGTACTGGAATTCCTTGACATGGTTGAACTTGTTTGAAATTAATATTATATTATAACTTAAGTCACACACTAACGCGCTAAACATGCGACAGTAGCGCTAGAAAGATTAACCTTAAAGAGAGGTGAGCTAGGTGTAAACCTCGAAAATAACCCAGACTCGGACACGGAACAAATAATAATGATCATGTAAAGGTACAACAGTCCGCGAAGTATAAGCTGAGCTTTCCACCAAGAATAGAGTCAGAAAAAAACTTTTAATAATTAAATTTTTACGTGTTAATCGTTAAACTTTATTCGTAATCAATAAAAAAAATATAATGGTGATAATTAAATACACCGTCGCAGTACAAGAGCACAAAATGCGACTGTATATGCGATTGCTCTGGGTTCCATTTCCTCGAGAATTCGGCGGAAAATGGGGAAAGAAAGTGAATAGGATGGAAGTGTTTAAGCACTAGGTTTTCAAGTTCCTTCTGCCCTATGTGCGGGATACGGCATGAAACTAAAAATATATTCACTTACTAAATGTCGCTACCAAGTACCCTCCAGACACAATCCACGAACCCTCTTCCTCAGTAATAGGTCTTGGAAGAGGTGTCTCTGTGGCATTTCGTAATTTTACTAGTGCGGGCGAAGTCCAAGACAAATTAGCTCCGGTTGTGAGGACAGCCAAGTTAACTGTAACGAAAAAAAAATTATAAGCGTTTTTTCTTTACAAAGAATCATATTTCGGAAGAGATTTACATTTTTATAATACCTATATATGATACTCTCAAGCCATATAAGCCTTCAGATATCTTCTTTACGATTTTTTGTAAGAAATGTATATTTTTATCTATATATGATACCCTCAAGCTATATATGCGTTCAGATATCTTGTCTACGATTTTTTGTATCGATATTCGGTAATGGATCGAATTTGAACATAAAGTGGAGAACCGAATGTCTTGACACTAGATTGTCTCTACCTATGAAACTATTTAAAGCGTGAAGTTGAAAAAATATAAAAACTTTTTTTTTTAGCTTAACGCTGTAGGCAGCGGAAACCTCGCTCTAATGACGATCAGAGCGAGTAAATGAAAATATTAAATATTTCAATCCCCCGAGTGGAAATCGATCTCGCATGCCTAGTATTCTCAACAGGAATCGTAGGTTCGGTTCCCGGTACGTTCCAGTTTTTAAATATATATTTTTTTATAAATATTTTTCTATACGTATAGCCCACAGTCATTTCTCAAAACCCATATTTTTTTTAGTACAATTACTTTACAACTTTTATAATATATTTGTTTTATATGGGCTAATATTCTATAATTTTTTATTCTACATACATATCACGAAAATAAACTTAGAAAACACTATAGTTTCTTAACGAATAATAAAAATACAATAAGAACATAGTATTAAGAATCACTAATATTTTTTTATAAGAATTCCTATCTTAAGATAAAATATTATGAGAATTATTAATTGTTATACAATAAGTTCATAAATAAATCAAACTGCGATTTTATTGAATAATTAATTTATTTATTCTTGTTTACAACGTGTCTATGGGACACATCGCAAGATAAAAAAGAGATATAAAAAAATATTAAAATTAGCTCGGTACATATCGATTGATCTGGAAGCCACAAAAAAACCACTCTGCATAATTCTTGTTTGTCTGTCTGTTCGTTTGTTCACCAATCACGCAAAAACTGCCGGACAGAAATGGATGAATTTTTGTATGTATTGTATGGTACACATTTTTATAGGT
>DWAL01000516.1:0-10677 GCA_018230405.1 Heliconius hortense
ATCTCCTCGAGTAGGGATCGAACCCACAACCAGTCGGTTTTACAGTCACAATTCGTGCCACTGCGCCACGACTGGCCTCACTGTTTATAACATTATAAAATTTCAATATCAGATTAGGTTCAAGATGCTTGTATATCATATGATTGTGCACAGCATTTTATTGTGAAGGTTTAGGAATATATGATACCTATGTATCTACGGCATAGAAATTTTGTTATCATAAAAAAACTATTTATCTAACCTATTAGGTACGAAAGACTATCACATATTATGTTTAATACTCTATTAGACGGTGTACAGGTACAAACTTGCTGTAGGTATATGTAGAAATTAGATTTTTTTTTATTCTAGAAAAGCCCAAAAATTTATAATAAGAAATAATTTAGGGTCGAGAGCCAAGGTAGTGTGAGCTTACTTATCAAACTATATCAATTGAATTATCAATAATGTATAATAAAGTATATATTCTCACTGTTTATTTAATTGGCTATGAATTACTTTAATTTGAATTAATTTTACATTTATATTTGCAACATTACAACATAACCACCACTGTTTCTCTTACCTATCTTTATTTTTAAACATTTTCAATCCTACAATGCTTGTAGTATCTATATGTAATCTTTGCGAACTGAATATCAAAATTCCATCTGACGCTATCTACGAGTATGTTAAAAAAGCGTCCCCAACATTTTTCTACAGGAGCGTTCGACCTAAACTCGGTATATCCAAAACGAAAAAGCCTTTATCTCGCCAAAATGGCGTACGAGGGCCGTTTGTTTTTTGTAAGAAAAAAATCTCGATCAATATTCTGAGGACGGAGGGAGAGAGGGATTCTCTTGGGGATCGTATAATTGGTTCAGAGAAAATTTATGCGGCGCGCGCTATCTGGCTTTCGGACTAAATCGGCTCGGTTCGGCATGTCGATAAACGCTACACAATGCCTACCGTTCATATACCTCAAAATACCAAGACGCCCTTTATGTATATACAAGATATAGATATGGATATGCGTATCTTTTGCTACAGAAAGCTAACAATAAGAAGGCAAACCAAATATTTGAGTTACTAATCTATATGAAATTTATAATTAAATAACCATATTTATTTGTTGAATTGTATTTCAATTCATAATATACGTACGTAACTAAACAAAGCCACAATATATGTTACGCAACGCTTTTATATCGAAAAACGTCGTAATTACGAGAACAAAGGCTAACTCTTTCAAGGTACCGTGCAAGATCCACATTAAAGGGCCGCAACTACCAACAAATTAGAAGCAATAGAAAGGTCTAAATTGTAAAGACATGCCGAAGTGTATTCAAGTTGTTAGTGCTGGTGCTGGCCAGAAACAACCGACAGATGCGGCCGCTAAGATAGTTTACTTTGAAAATGTTGGCACTTAGCGGCCTAGTGTATGAACTAAATCAAGTATTTTACAATTATCAAAAGAAATACTTTTCGATAGGCTTCTCAAAAGACAAACTCGTAGATTGCTGATATATTATTAACTAAAACTTACTTTATGTTCCGTTCACATAAATATTATGTTAATTACGATTTTATCACTTACCTGTACGATTCATCTTGATGTATTTGTTAATTGTAAAGAGCGCGTTAGAGCATATTATTTTCCTTTAATTTAATTAGAAAAAATATTATTATGAACAAGCAGCAATTATAACCTATATAGTAAGAAATAGAAAAGGTGACCACAAAAAATAACATCGCAAAGCGAATTTCGTTTATAAAAAACTACGCATCAGAATTCGCCACCGCTTAAAATGTATGTTTACTTAAACCTACCAATATTGGACACAAAACATTAACTGATACCTACCTGATAACTTAGTTAGTTATAATTATATATTAGAAATTATAACTAGGTACCTATATAAAAGTAACATGTGTAATTTGTTTCACGTAAATAAAATTAAGTTATATTTTACCTGTAAAACCCTTTTAGGAAGTCCAGTCTTCTGGCTCAACTGTTTTAAGTCCTTGGCATCGGGATTGTGATTGATTGCGAAGTAGGACTTCATGGTGCGCAATTGGTGATGCTTGAAGCTGGTCCGCATTCGTTTTGTACGCGACGTCGAGCCCAGCCCGCCGCCACCGCGGAACCCCATCTCCAGGTATTCAGGATTCAAATCTGGAGAAGACCATGCTGCTGAATGCTAAACATTATAACTGTTAGTTCATAGAGGATTTCATTTGTTACTATTTGATTGATTTTACAAGTAATCTTTTTTATTCTTATTACGAATCGATCAATATCCACAAATGATAACTTACTATACGCTTATTGTACATAGTATAGATTTACATAGACAATTTTTGTTCAGAAAATTTAATGTATTTTACGTTCCAAATATAAAAATGAAAACATTTTTGCCCTTACCCGGAAATAAGCGAAAATTATAAAAAAAATCTATATAAGCTATGATTGGTACATCGAAGTAAAATACAAAAATATAGTTGTATTATACAGCTAATATAGAAATGCTAAATTTCGCATTCGCCCATTCGCATAATTTTGTGCATGTAGTAAATAAAGCTATATATAAAAAATATATATACACATGTGTTGGGATCCAAATAGATATTTTACGTTCATGTATATCCAAAGAAATCTAGGCGAGTGTGAGTTCCAAATCGTTTGCACAACTAAATACTAAGACTAAATTAAAATATGAAGTAAGTAGTTATTAAAATTAAATATTAAATAAACAACTTTTATTAGTACTCAATATTTAAAGTTATTTCATGGTAATAACTAAATTTACACAGGTACAAATGTGTACGCTTGAGATTATAGTTGTTTTCGAATTCGAGCGGTCATTTGATCCCGGGCCCGCGGTCACCGCGCAGTTCCAGCATGACGTATCCATGACGGGAATGGAACGCTGCCGCAACACAGCTGGTTTAACGACCAATAAAAACTACTGCCAATTCATATGTACGTTTGTATATATTTTGAAACCATAATATGGGCGCCGTTGGGGACAAAGAAATGACACGGAACCAGTCAGTAAATAGCTACCTACACTTTATGGTCGGCAAGTGACTATTAGATATCATCTGTTTCTTTTTATATAAGTGGTATTTTATATTTATTTTAAGGGTCATTAATCATAGGCGTAGGAAGGGGAGGAGCCAGGTGAGCCGTGCCCACCCCAGAATAGTCTGGTGTCCAAACCAGAAATTTTACCTACGACAAAATTTGCCCCGAAAAATTAAAAAAAAAAAACAATATTTACACGAACTAGTCATAACTAAGCCCTTCCAGAAAATATCTCTAGATACCCTAATGTCATTAGCGGAAAATGATATTTACTTTAAAATTAAGAAATATCCTACTAAGATTATAAATTATTTTAAATTTGACAGTAAGTGTATACCTAGAATTAAAATGTAATACAATCAAAGAACACACTACACTCGAGTGTCATGCGATGTGAAGGCAAGCAATTAATTTCAAAGGATTCTCTGGAGTTCTTGAGTAAAATTTCAAAGGATCTTTGAGATTTTACTCAAGAACTAATGGCCGGCGGATACGTTTGCGTAAAACGGAAGATATCCGAGTACCTAGAAGAATGACCCGCATGACGCGTCACCCACCGCCTGGGATATCTGAAAATATTTATCTTTCCAGTGAGCTCGAGGGCGTTAGGAAATTTCTTCGGAGAATTAGAATTCTTTGGAAAGGAAATAACATTGTCTGAGCTAAACATTCTAGGTCAAGGCTACGCTGGCAAGTTTTCTTTAACGAATTTCTTTTTTCCAAAATTTCGAGGTGTATATTCATTAAGGATATATTTTTTAATGTTTGTCCGTCGATTTCTCCGTCATTTGTGAACCGATTTGAACAGGTCCTGATGATGGTATATCATAAAAGTCGAGGAGATTCCATGGGATCGGTTTTTATAGGTCTTTAAACTTGCCAATATCAACTTGTAGGTATGTTATGTGAAAATTAATGAATGAACTAAAGCTAAAAGTAATAAATAAGCCAAGCTAAGCTATTATCTGGAGCAGTGATGAAGATGTTAAATCTAATTTCAATAACTTAAATTTTTACCGACTTCAAAAACGAGCAGCTCAACGATTTTTTATATATTTATAAAGACTTGAGTATATTTAAGTTCTATTAAAGAATTACCATTTACGAAAAGTAAACAAAAAATATTAAACAAAAAAAAAATAAAATCAACATCAAAACTATACAAATGAGTTAGTTAACTTGTCAGTCAGACTTTGCTTGATAAAAAAAAAAAAAATTTCAAAAGTATGATCATATGATATAAATATAGTATAAGTCAATTTTTCTTTTAAATATTTTTTTACTATTAAACTTTAGATAGTAACACCTATTAGTTTCGTTGATAATTTGCTTTCAAGATTTAGTAATTAAAAATAATAAATAATATACAAATATAAAAATAATAAATATAATACTAACATCATTATTTATTACTTTTAATTTTAATAATAACAATAAGCATTTTATAAATAGGTAATTCACTTCTATAAAGAATAAGAACATATTCTGTGTTGTAAAAAGTATATTTTTATAATGTAATTTAATTTACTATAAAACAGGTTTTTTTTGGCATTACGTGTTGAGTGGCGGAACTCAACGCCGCGCTTTTTAGCCGTACTACGACACTAAAGCAAAAATAAAATAAAAATAATAAACATTTAATTTGCTCGAGTCGGAATCGTACCTACAAGCTGTCGCTTTAACAATCATACGATTTTGCCACTGCTCCACGACTGGCCTCAAAATGTACAAATATAATTAACTTTATTATAAAGAAACGTAATCCAACAAAGTAAAAGTGACTTCAAAGTCGACTGCATTTAAGATGCGCCGCGGTGACGGGACGTTTGTATTCACCTGACAAGATTTACGCACCCGCCGTCAGATATAAAACTAGAAAGAAACAAATTTACTAGAACTTTTACAATGTCGAATATAGCCCTTTTTGGCTTGACTTAAGTATTGCATATGATGCAGCACCGTCGCCCTTTATTACAGTTCTAACGCAAGCGTCTCGGGCGCTCGTGTAATGTTCATCCGATACGGTCACTTAGCAAACTGGCAAAAATTTACATACAAGAGGATTTCTGTGTCCCGCTAGCCATAACTAGAAGGTCCTCAAGTGAAACGCATTCAAAAGTAAATATATCCTGTCCACACCTACCTGTGTTTTAAAACTTCCAATCTTTCACATCGGGATAAGTCAACTTATCGATTAATCGCTAGAAAACGTCACCCCCGCTAAAAGAAGACATTATTAATAGATGAAGACACAAAATGTACAAAGATAACGAGAGGCACAGATAAAAAAACGGGATGACTTATAAAAAGATCACTGTGATCTCATAAATCGTACGCACCATTCATGTTTAGGATCGGCAAAAAAATCGAGATTTCCTACGCGATACCACCTCGTCCGGTGGCCACAGTGTATTTTTTTTTTAAATATATCTTTTTTATGCGCAGCAATGATGCTGCAAAAACGGAAACGCTGAACAATCGTTACAAGGAAAATATATATAGAAAATTATTGATCTAAGTTATTTCTATAAGTAAAATATTTTTCAAGTTGTCACCATACCAGAGGAGTGTGTGGGAGTATTAATGTTGTATATTAATTTATTCGGCGCTAGTGTTGTGCCGCATAGCGCGCCAGCAGGGGGCGCTACCGGCGGCCCTAACTCACGCACGGCCAGCTGGCGCGAACCATCGGAGCGCCGGTCATATTTTAACTTATATGGCTACTAAAAACTGTACACTTATACTACACTGATAGATATCAAAACAGACATCAAAATTAAATATTTATATTTCATTATACTCATAACTTTATATTTTTATATTCAAAGAAATGTTTTGAAGTATGTACTTACGTATCTAGACTTTTTTTTAATAATTTAGTTTTTATGTTAAATTAATGCGAAAGCATCAATTTATATAATTTGTAGACGTACAAATGTTATTACACCCTACATATATATATTATTATTGAATATTAACAGATCGTTACATGATCTTTATGCATAAAATTATAATGATATGAGTACATAATTTATTTAGCAGAGTGTATTAAATTTTTTATTAATTATATTTAGGAACTTCGTTGATAAAATAACAAATTTCTTCTAATTCCATAAGATTTTCTTTAATTCTAGGTGCATAACTGATCGACAGTCATTTCTTGCCTCCAAAACAACATCCTTATTCTGAGCTCAACAAAGTGTCGTATTCTAAATTCGAAAGAGGTTCGAGTAATAAATAAGACTTTAATATAAAGCTATTGAGTCGGTGTGCCACTGATACAGATGTCTTGTGTGAGATAGCGGCGGTTACAAAACGAACTAACATGGATATCACATTAGCCGACTGACGCGTAGTAAGACCATAAGCTAAAGAAAACTTTAAATTATATATATATATATATATGTTCATTTTCAGAACACTCAGATAGGGTGTCAATCAATGTAATATTAATTATTTGAGTTTGATTAGCTTAATGAGTAACGCTATACGTAAATTAATAATGTATACTGTTTTATGTAAATAGAATATTCCACGAAACGTTGTACCTTATCAACTTCATATTAATTAAATATGAAATTTAAAACTGTATTAATCAATAATTTTAATTACTTTACATATGTCTTAATACAATTGTTTACATACATACATATATGTGTACGTATCTACATGTGCATAACAATATAATAGTTTTTGAGGAAGCCCTGCCCAGTAAATAAAAGTACCTAATAAGGGCCCTTAATTTCTTGCACCGTTCTTCACAGGTTTCGTGATGACATTATCTTTGATCGAAATAAAACAAAGAACTCTGGAAAACCTTTAAAAGTATCCAAACAGCTTTTTGTTAAATAAACAAAAAAGGATTTCCTTTTTTAAAACCAACTACCGTCGGCTATGGAACGCGACCACCATATCTGTATAATCGTCAGACGCTACTCGAAATGTCCAGTGCCGTAAGGAAATAAAAAAAAAAGTAAAAGATATTTTGGCGGGAAATAAATCACCAGCGCCCTTAGATGTGACCATACAAAATTTATAGAGGTGCAGCGTTGAAACCGACTGGTGGACCAAACTAAAACTAAACGAAAAAAAAAAACCGACGTTAGGAACACACCGCGTGACTCCCGACGCAGATGCGACAACTTCATTACTATCTATAATTTACTCTGCTCCCTGTACCGAAGTAGGAAATGTTATTTTTTGTCCGCCCGTTAGTGCGTAATTTATGGTCACACCGCCAGAAAACTCAAGACAAGCTGTCGGCCTCTTGTTGATGCCGGACGAAAACTATAATTATTATTATATGTATGAGTTAAGTTCACTGCACCACCGTATAATTGTTCTCGAAATATTTTTAACATTTTCCGAGTGGATTTAAATTCCGTCCAAGAAATGAATAAAAAGTTTAATTTATGGTCTGTACGCTAAGATCTCGTTGCGTTCTATATCTTCATACTTCGTACGATTGAAATGAAATGTGTTTGTTTTTCGAACAGTTCTTCATTTTGTTTTATATTTGTTTTAGGTACCTATCTATATAAAATGAGAATTTTGTAGTAAATGTAATATTACTCTTAAGCTTTGAAAGTAAACATTTATGTATTTTAGGTTTTTTTCGCTACACGCTGTATTCCGTGTATTAGACAGAAAAAACCTGTGAACATAGTGTCAAGACACTCCGTTCCCATTAGAGCACTTCCGTTCCACACTTAATGATTTATCATTTATGAGTTTAGCGAAATACATTGGCCTAGGCCACTACTACTACTATTATGTAGTAGTAGGTATGTCGGATAATGCTTACGTATACTGCTATGTCCTTACACATACTACTAGGTCCATTCATATCAAGTTTTCCTGCACTACGTATATAACATTAAAATACTCAGAGAATATTTTAATGTAAAATGCACCATATACTCGTACATACATATATAAAAATACTCTAACCTACTATTGACTCTGCAATAAACATAAATTACTTAAATTCATAAAATCACTTATTTTAAATAAAAAAACATTATTACTTGATAAATTATTCGCTATTCTCATAAGAAAAATTGAAATCCATAATAATTAATTTTTCTCATTAACGTTTCATTTGGATTTTATTAAGGCAAAGTAAATTGTTACTTTCGTTGTTTAGTAAAACATATCGTCCTTATCAGGGCGTTCACGAAAATAGGTAGTACTAAATTCCTTACGCTTATACTTCCTACTAGAACCAGAATGAAAGAAAATAAATATTTTAAATGAAACTGTTTATCCGGATTAATCGAGCGTATATTTATTATTTCTAAATGTACGAGATAAATCCAGTCAAATAGTTTGATTTAAAATGTGTATTAATCGCGAAAAACAAAGATCTTATTATTATAAATAAGTAGTTATCTGCAAATATAATAAAAAAATAAGTTATTAATAAAATTACGAATTTATTATGAAAACATTTATTTCGTTGCAGGTTGAATGTTGCAAATTAATTCTACAGTTATAGTAAATAAAAATAATAAAATATACCAGCAACGACACCTAAAAACTATATCATTGATTTACAAAACAAAATTCCTGCATATATAAGTTGTAACTATTTCTTTTCAATAATTACAAACATATAATAAACTGTTATCCCGTCTGTAAGTTTGTCTGATGTTGTTGTATCGTTTTTATATGTTCTTTATTAGTCCTACGCTGCCTAAAAACGGAATTGAATTTAAATGAACTAATACTTTCTAAGTAATATAATTGAAATGATTACTTAATAGGAACATAATGTTCTTATATTATGCAAGATTGATTTGGAAGATAACGTTTTTATATCTGTGAAGACAAAAATATATATATATGTATATATATTCTTATATTTATTATGAAAAATGTAAGGAATAAGTCAATAGTGCATATATTATTTATGATTAAATAAAAGAACTTGCACTTTCAATATAATGATTTATGTCACCAAATCTGGTCACCGAATTTCAAAAAGGACAAATAAATAAATAATCTTACTATGTATACGATAATATATTATATAGTGTATACATAGTGCACCCCTAATATAGAGACGTTGAGTGTCTAGTGACGAGATCCAATGAATGACACCAAAGAGGGAAAAATTAAAATATAATCATTCCCTCGAGTGCGGAAACAACCCACAGCTATCGCATTTACAGACAGCCACTATCCCACTGTGCCACATGACTTCAAAATTAAAATAATATTTATTAATATGTAACTATTTTGGATTTACCGGTTTACCGATACCGGTAACAGGTTTTACCTATAAATTAAACTATTGAGTAAATTTCTGTAGAAATATCAAGTTTTACTCGTTTATAATAATTAATAAAACAAAATAATTGATCACCATCAAAACCAAAAAACGAATCGACAAGTCATGTGCCGTTATATAAGCAAGAAGTCACACTGAACACGACACACCAAACAAATAAATGACTAAGTCTCTGATGATTGAGGGTTGAAGCCGACCTGTTATTGTATTACGTAGGTCCACGTCCTCTCGTAATTGTTAAGGTATACAAAAGGTACCGCGAAGGAACCGGCATACCCGCCAAAATGGTCTTAGCAACAAAAACTCATCCAGCCAAAAGTGCTACTGGTACCTTTATATGGAATATCTCAACAGTTACCGCTGAATTGCCGTGGAATAATTGGACGATTGACTTTAGCTTATTCATACTCTTATATATTCGAAAGTATAAAAAATACTTGAGGCCATCGTGTCGGAGGGGCAGAAGAGTTTGACTGTGACGCGATGGTTGTAGGTTTGATCCTCACTATAGAGAATAAATTATTCTCATTTCCTAGCTCTGGCATCAAGGCAAAAACCCGGCGTTGAGTTCCGCCACTCAATACGCAACGCCTCTAGAATTCGGCGGAAAATAGGGACTGGAGTGCCATATCACTCACTAGGTTCCCTCTGCCAACGCTGCTGTATGCGTGATACAGCGTGAATGTAAACTATTACCCAGATATTAAAAATATTAGCAGCACGATTTCACTTTTGTTACATACAAATATATATATTCTAATTATATAATAATTTTATTTATATCATAAAAAAAATACAAACACAATAATCCGGAACCAATATTTATAGGCGAGGTACTTGTACCGGGAAAGAGACCTCATGTTTCAATCTCGTCTCGCTTGGGGTGCCGCACCCTCCCGGGATATTAAAATCAGTTATACGTTATACGTTAAAGTAATATGATACGCCTACATGTATCATGCATGAAGTGTATTTTTATGATATCACCCCGTATAAGACTACTTAAACACTGAAAAAATCTTATATTATAATCGTAAATATACGGAGGCCGGTCGTGAGTCAGTGGCACAAAGTGTGACTGTTAAAGCGATAGATTGCGGATTCGATTCCCACTTAAGGAAATGAAATAATTAATAATTTCATTTCTTCGCAATGCCTTCCGAATTTGACGGTAAATGGAGAACGGAGTGTCTAAACATTAGGTTCCCTTCGCCTACCTTTCTGTGTGCACGATACAGCGTGATGCTGTATTTTATTGTATGTAATATATATATCTATATATATATATATATATATATATATATATATATATATATAT
>DWAL01000517.1:0-10675 GCA_018230405.1 Heliconius hortense
TTTACATTATGAAAGTTTTTATTGTAAAAAATATATTTATTTATGTAGCTTCACACCATATCGCGCACATAGCAGGGTAGGCAGAGGGAACATGAGAAACTAGTGTAAGACACTCTGTTCTCAATTTCTGATGAATTCATGAGGCATCGAGTGATGAGTGGCCGAAACCAATACCGCTTTTTAATTGGTTACCAGAGCGAGGAAATGAAAGTATTAAATATTTAGTTCCCGCGAGTAGGATCGAACCCACAACCGTGGCATTTACAGTCACAGGCTTGTGCACCTGCGCCACAACGATATCACAAGTTCTTATTGTAAAAAATATATTTTTACTGGAGTGCAAACCAAGTCCAAAATTTGTCATAGTAAGTCACATAATAAACATATTTATATTATGACATTCCTGCGAGTGGGAATTGAATCCCACTTCTAATACATACAAACAGACAGTATACTACATATACAAGTAAACAAAATTATGATTCATGATTTATGAATAAAATTCAACATTTTATCATTTTTGTTACCAACACAAAAGTATTAGCAATTCATTTCAAACTAATGCCATTTCACTATGACCTAATATATATTTTAATTTAAATTTGTCCCACGATGGCCTTAAATTTTTAATTTACAATAAAACTCATAAGGCCATTGTGAGGCAGTGGGGCTGCTTCTGACTTTAACTACAAAAACGGCTGTAGGTTTGATTCCCAGTTAGAGGAATTAATATTTACATTTCCCACTCTGGAGAGACAAATTACAACAATGCCGCAAATATCTTGAATTCGGGCGGAAAGTGAATAAAAGTGTTCTGATACTACGTTCTCTTTGCGTGCTTTAATATATGCGGTAAACAAAACATGACCCTTTTTTCTGCTCAAAACGGGAAATCGGTGTTTTCCGTTCAGCACTTTTATTATTTTTTTAACTTATGCATTAAAAAAATAACATTTGACTATTTCATGAAGAATACGATAGTTTACTTTTGTTTTTTTCGGCTAGTTTCGTGTTTTTTTTTAATGGATTACTCCACTAAATATGATTATTTTTTGACAATACACACCGCGATAATGGCCGCAGCGAAACGCGATATAATCGATCAAATTCTTGCCATTTCGAAGCCGTTTTTGGTGGCACCGGGACACGCAAGCGAAAAATAGGATGTCTGGTTGGTTACATTAGGTATACAGTGTGAAGTCAAAAAATATTTTTTCTACTTTGTGATTATGAAATGCATTTAGAATGAGTGATAGGTGAAATACGTAGTATAAGTATAATAACACTAAATGCTTACTTTTTACTGGATATTCTATTTTAATTAAATGTATGGTATGGTTCTTTGATTGTGGCGTTCCGAGTGTACTAGTTGAGCACTTATCATTTCACCAATGTCACACTGTGTGGTACAAAATTAAATGTATCCCTTTGATTGTGGCAATACTAATATCGGTGAAGAGAGTCTATCCACATTACACAAGAGTTAAGATAATGTTGACAAAACAATATAATTCCCATAAAAATAAAATCCAACAAAAGTCTCATTGAAATTTAAGTTAGTTATTATTTTTTATTATATCATTATATGTAGGTTTACTCTCTTCAACATCTAAGCTTAATATATTTAATAAGTAAGATTTTTTCTTTTCTTTATAAAGCCTTTCATAATATGTCGGTGGTTGTCTTACAACACTTACAACTACGAACTATACTGCTGAGCACACATACACATATTAAATAGCTTTTATATAAATATTATATTTTTGTTAAGACTAAAGTGTTGCCAGAATGACATATAAAATTACTGCCGCTTGAACAATGTAAAACAAGTCAGCATAAACTGGTCATCTTGACTGTTCCCTCGACGTCACTGTCAATGCCTGACCTACTAGAACTCTTTCCCCAGAATTAAAATCAAATTTAAAATCAGCAGGAGCTTCAAATAATAAAATTATGGTACTTCCCATGTTAAATTGACCGAATAGTTCGCCTTTATTGTATGCTACTGTACTTTCAAGTTCCTCAATTCTGTTTCTTTTGCCTTTAGTATTTGTTCTTAAGTCAGGATCGCTGTATATTTCTATAGATCCAACGTTAGTTGCTCCAACGGCGGTCATACTAAAAAATCCATGCTTCCACTCGCCTATGTATACTGCTCGTTCATTCATTGTAAACAGACCTGGTATCAATTTAGCCATCCATGGGTTTACTGATAGGAGTTTGCCAGAAAAGTGCCTTCTAAAACTGGAAGTCCAATCACATGGAGAATGAAATCTATGATAATCACCAGGTGCTAAATAAATAATACATTGATGGAGGACATTTTTTTTATTTTTTAATAGAGAATTGTAATAATTAGTATCTGCTTTCTTTGACCATTTATTCTCTCCAAGAAATTCTTCAAGACTGTATGTTACACCTTTAACTTGCTCTATTTTGTCTGTATCTGCTGGACCACAGTTTAACACCACACCATCACAGGGCGACACGCAGGGCGCCTGAGATATATACCTAGCACCCTCTCTCAAAGCACGAGTGAAGAAAGCAGACAAACTCTTATAATAAGTCAAATCAGTCACCGCCGCATCATTCAAGTTCACATTAAACAATTTAATGTACGTACCGTAAATGAAAGACCGCATCGACACAGGAAGCTCACAAGCTGCTAATTTACCCCACAATCGGCTTGTTATTCGGAAAGGAAACATTTCGTAAAATTTTATTTCGACTTTCGACACCTCGTAATTCACACTCGCCCGTATATAGCACCAACCGACGTAAATAACGCTGCCTAGAGGCACCCATCTTGTGAATATAGCGCGAAAATTCATCCATTTAGTTTTCTGTAACTGATTTTGTGTTGTAAGGTTCTTTGTTTGATTATGAATTGTTCTGAAGGGCTTGTGTGGTTTAATACGTCTAAACATCGGGTTTATGACTGGAAGGCAGCTCCGAATGCGCGTCGGCGGGAACATATCGCGTCCGGGCCTTCGTTAGCGGTGTAAAAATATATAATGTTTATCTAATTATTTCGAGCAATTGATTTACGTTGTAAATTACTAACGTCTGATAGTGGAATAGAATTAGACATTACATTATATGTGAAAAAAAAAACTAAATTTCGTTCAACAACTTTCTTGTTGTTTTATTTATAACTTATTTTTTGTTATAACATTTATTACGTATTATTTTAACAAATATACTTTCTTGGACCTTTATATATTTAAATCTTAAAGTTTAAGTTATAAATAAAATAATTCAACATTTATATAAATAGCATAAAACAGTACTAAACGCTTCAGATTTAAAAACTGAGGGATTGATAATAGAAGCTTAAAAAAACTCGATTTTAAAGTAAGAAAATCGATTTCTTTTAATTATTTGAATTTAATATACAAAATTTAAACATGTTATAAAATTTACTGTTGTTAAAAACGTTATTGTTTCTATGAGTTACTATAAAAATCCACATTTACACTACAACTGAACATAATTATATTTTTATATACGTTTAGCCCAACCCTGCCGTTGTTTTTTTTTTTCGTTTGCACTTGGCAGTTGGTATGTCATGGCAATTTGTTGACGTTTTTCATAAATATTTTTGATTTTTGTGTTTATTATTTAATTTCCCCCCTTTTTAATTTTTGTTCAATGTCTTTGAGATACAATGGTGATAAAAGTACGGAGAGTTCGTTACACGAGCAAGAAGAAGAAAAGCGGTTTTCTAAAAGCCCTAATGAGGAATTTAACACTTCAGAGGAAGAGTTTCGCGGCTTCGAAAAGAAACCTTTAGTTGTATGCGAACGTTACGATATAACACCGTATTTGAATAAAAACAAGCGTTGTATAGTAAATAAAAAGGGCTCAAAGCCACCAGATCCTAAAAAAATGGAGTACGCGCCAAGAATTTACAATGAAGTGCAATTAGCTAAAATGTTACATGAATGTTCAGTTATTTTAGTACGAGACGATTTGGAACAGCTTAAGGAGTTGGTTAAAAACAAATCGCCTATTTTAAATGGCGCCACAGAATTGAAATGTAAGATTTGTGACAAAGAATATTCCAGTGATAAGAAGTTACAAAATCATATAGATAATAAACATATTATATACAAGTCTCCAAATAAAACGCCAAAACGAGTATCGTTCTCAGACCATATAATTGTTCATGAAGTAAAAGAATATCACAGATGTAGAAAATGTCCAAAAATATTTGAAGACTACAATACTTTAAAACTTCATATGAAGCAAAAACATAAAAAACGCAAATGCTACATTTGCCACTATTGCTCAAAAGACTTTGTTGATCGTATGTTCTTTAAAGTACATATAAGACTGCATTGTGATGTCTGTGGACTGTTCTTATCGTATAGGAAAAAATATTTGGAGCACAGGCGGCAAGTGTGTAGAATATTGAAAAAATATGAATGTAAAACATGTCATATGCAATTCTTCCATTTTATGGACTTAAAAGATCATAGCTATGACCATCTTGGCATTTTCTTCATTTGTGATGTATGTAAAGATCAATTTAGTAGCAAATGTGCTGTAGCCCATCATATTAAATTCTTACATTCCAATAAGAGACCTGATTCATTATATCTAACGAGAACTGTTGGCAGTGACAAATTGTTTATCTGTAACTTTTGTGAAGAGAGTACTGTAGAAGAAGAGATAATAGATAATCATGTATTGCTGTTACCAGATTTACAAAATAGAGTTATGACTGGATATAATGATTATTACTTCTGTGATCAATGCTTGAAAAAATTTAACACAGAAAAAGACATGCTACAGCATAAGTGGTCGCATTTTTTAAAAACCGGTGACACTGAAAAGGCAGATAATAACAATAAATCTATAAAATTGGTTTACAAAATGAATGAAAAGTTACCTAAGTTATTACAGCCAAATATAGTTGTGGAAAAGTTAGTATTGCCTAAAGAGCAACCAACACTAACTAAAGATGTACAATTAAAAGCAACCCAGAGGTCAGAAATAACTTTAAATTTAAATGAATCTTTGAAAAAAGCAATTATAGATCCAGTTAGTAAGAAAACTATACTATCCAAGCATCAGTGTGTGGTATGTATACTTTTAGCATTCAACTATGAAATTCTTAATAAGCTGAAATATATTGTAAAAAAAATACTTTGTCCATCATATACTTAGACTTGTTTAAGATATACTTATGCAAGAGTGATTAAAAGATTAAAAAAGAAGATTACATTTTTTTATGGGACAACTTGCTAAAATAATTTGTAACAGTACAGATTTTCTTATGTTGTCATTTATTTATATAAAATTTACCTATTCAAACAGTGTCATGTTGCAAGTGTCATATTTAATCACAAGTAGAATTTACAGCATTATTTAACTAAAGAGGTTTTATTGGCGAACCAGCATGATGACACTGAGGGATTCTTTTTTCATTACCTCACTCTGGTAACAATACAATGACACAATTTCTTGAATTGGAAAAGTAGAGAATCAAGTGTATTAGCATAAATTTTTCCTTTACCTACATACAAAATAAACATACAAATTAAAAATATAATTTACTTTTCCAGAAATGTGGAAAATATCTATCCTCAAACTACTGTCTAACTCGCCACATGCTAGGCGTTCATGGGATTAACAAAGACGGAACTGAATCCAACTTGCAATGCCCACTATGTGAAGAAATTTTTGTTTGGCCATCCCTACTAAGATCTCATAAATGTATTCGATTGAACTTTCCAGAAATGCCATTTGACGATGCTAGGCCTGAAGTACACTTTGATAATCTCAACAGTTACATGTTTGATGATTTAAATCAAGAATTGGGTATAAATGATGATGATTATATGAATTCAGTAGATTTTGAAATTCCAGCTCCGATAGTGGAACTGACGGAGTATGATAATGTAAGTATAGTGTTAAATGGAGATACAGGACCCTTAAATATAATGGACAATGATAAAGTAAACAATTTGGGCTATAAAGTTATGCTGCAAGAAGTACCAATTGAATTTTAGACAACTAACTATTTTAAAATTTTGTGAATAGTAGTTTTAAGAGGACAGTGAGTGGTGGATGGAATTTTGTTTTGATTATTGGGTTATTCATATTGCGTTCTCTAAAACAACAAATAATCTCTGTACATATAAATTTCACAAAAATGAAAATTGAGTTACTAAGTTATATTTACCTCCTAATTGTTAGATAATCATTTTATGAAATATTGCTGGGTGATATGTTTTGTTTTTGTTTGTGTATGATATGTTTTTTAAATATATATATAAGCAAAATATTTAAACAACACATATGGCTACACATACACAAATAAATCAGTTAACACATAGATTTATACAGAATATTGATAGGTGATGCGCGACATTGAGTTCCGCCTCTCAAAACGCAATGCCATCAGAATCCTGCAGAAAGCGGGGAACAGAAGCGTCTTGTTGGAAACTAGACATTTAGGTTCCCAGGTACCCTTACCTGCTATGTACGGGATACAGCATGAAGCTAAAAAATTAAAAATGTTTATTTTTATTTCATGTTTTGTTTCTGCTATATTGCTATTAGTTTGAAGACCTATGAGGTATGATTTGCTTATACCCTTTTTTATTACGTTTTTGTATTTTTTTTTATTTTTGGTTGTACATGGCCAAACCTTGTTTGGACACACAATTATCGCTTTCAGTTAATAAAACCTCAATAATTATATAGAATAGCGAATATTATTTTGTAAAAATAAGAAAAACTATTGTTCAAACATCTCTCCTTTTTGTGTAAAAGTAACATTATAAATTATATATCTATACTCAAATCATTGACATTAAACAATTGTTAAAAAAACGATAATTTGTTTTAAAAGATATTTGTTTGTTGTTATGTTATAAAATGTATATTTTTCATGCAAGATCTTTATATCGTATACAAAATTAAAAATAAGTACATACATACATTCAGTTATTGAAATATAAGTAGTATATATCTATTCATTATATTTAGGGTATGATCGTAAACGCGAGGATTGTGGGTTCGATTCCCACTCGGGGGAATGACATATTTGATATTTTAATTACCTTGCACTGGTAATTAAAATATCAAATATGTCATTTCCCTGAGTGTATTTGCTTACATGCTTATTTTTGGGGATTTTCAATTGAGATTTTTTTTTCTACTTATTGTCTTCTATGAAATTTCACACCGAACATTGGATGGACATAGCAGTTTAGATAAGTGGACATTTGTTTCTAAATTAAAGAAACTTCCAATATAATTAAACATGTGATAAGTTCTATCCCAATTTTTACTTATAAATCAATATATTCATATTTTAAGTTATATATAAAAAAAAATGGTTGTCAATTTATGTAAATATAATAATACATTTTTTTTGTAATTGCGAATCTAAAGCCTTAATTTTTAAATAAAAGAATGTAAAAAAATATTTAGTTATGTAGTTTAAAACGCACATTGTAATATATTAATGTTGTATGTAATACTATATACACTGAAAGATGTTATTGTAAATTTCAAAATCTAATATCAAAACTTGAAGTGGACAAATTTTGATGAAAGTAAGTTAAAATGTATAAAAAATTGTGCTAAAATAGAGTAACATTTGCTCTCTTTCATTACTCCTAAGATTTGCCGGATAAATCTGGGATAATTTAATTTTTTACAAATTAACCCAACTTTTTTAAGTTGATTCTAATATAAAATTTGTCTATTTTTGATGATAAGAGCCTAAAATGACATTGTACGTATTACTCATCTGGTGCAACAGTGACGTATATGCATTTTTTTGCAACAAAAAAATAAATAGTTTTGAGGCATACATACATATATTACACAAAAAAAGTGTAATTACGTCATTGTCAGCACCAAGTAGCGATATCAATAGTCAAAATATATAATAAACGTCATTATTATATATACTAATATTTTATAGCTGAAGAGTTTGTTTGTTTGAACATGTTCATCTCAGGAAGTACTAATATAAGAGAATTGCATGGTTATTTTTGTGATGGCCGAAGATAATTTTACATAATGTTGATCGTTTAGTTATTTACATTAGACTATGGGGGCGAAGTAGTAGGAAAAATTATTACTATATATTTTTTGACTTATCAAAAAATGCATACCTTACCTATTTTTTCTGTTTTTCACGGTATCTATATATTTTTTTACTTACATTTAAGTTTTCATTGCATTATAAAAACAAAATTAAGAGGTCCATTTTACTGTTTTAAGTTGATTTCGAAATTAAAATGTAAAATAAATATTGTCTTTAGTATTATACGTGTGTAGTTTTATTTACTTTTTCCCAAAAACAAACAATTGAGGCGGTCTTGGTTACAGCGTACTGCAAACGCTGATGCATGCGATCGTGGGTTCAATTCTCACCCAAGGGCATCCCCTTGGGTAAGAATTGAACCTTTTAAAATGTATAATATATGAATATTTTTATGAATATCTGAATATTTTTATTTCCTCGCTCTCCAACACGCAATATCTCGGAAAATGGGAGGGGTGTAGGGAGTGTAGTGTAGTGTATTAACACTAATCTTCCTCTGCCTACCCTACATACATGACATACATATATGGAATGGCATTCAGCATGAAGCTAAAAAAATATCAATATTATACTAACAACCAAACACTTAAGAATTTTTATATTATTTACAAAAATTGTATTTATGTATATAAAAAAAACCGTCGGTTGGAGATTCGGTTCCCACTCCACGGAATAAATTATTATTTCTTAATATTTTTATTTCTTCGCTCTGGCACTAAAGCAAAAACCTCGGCGTTGAGTTCCGCCACTCAACACAATGCCTCAAAAAATTCGGCGGAAAGTTGGGATCAGAGTGCCTCTTAACACTAGATTCCCTCTGCCTACCCTGCTGTACATGCGATACAGCGTGAAGCTGATATAATTTTTTGTTTAAAAAACATAACAATTTCAGTGTTTACGAGTTCACGTTGTAATACAATTTTATATTAAATATATTAATTTCATGAATCTAAAAAGACAAAGCATAGCGTCGGGATCAGATATCGGATACGCCTGCTATAATAATCTAACTAATAACTATACTGCGTAGGAATGCAAGGAATGTGCCAAAATGAAATTATATAAGCCTTACGTAGAGCTAATTTATAATGAAAACAAAATAATGGACATGGAAACATATGAAGGTAATTAATAATTATTTTATGGTTTTTTTTTTAATCTAGTTATATAACCTTGAATAAATGTGTATTGACGAAAAAATAAATGATTGACGATATTCCCCACTATCTTCTTTCTTATTTCTTTTGTACAATATTTTTTTTACATAGAAATAAAATAACAATTTGATTTCTAAAATGAAAACATATATATAGGTATGTAAGTGTATAACTTATTTAGTTTATTTCTGAACGGGTGTGGGCGTCGTCGTTGCCGTATTAGTCATGATTCGAACAAAGATCGATTTCATAACCATATTATTACAATCGTTATTATAATAATATTTTGTTAACTCATGAAATATGAATTTAATAAAATAAGCATTTAGAATATTTTTTTGGAAATAAATTATGCGATGTAAAAACACATAAAACAAGTATATAATAAGAGGACTCTTAATTTTTGTTATATAAAATCGACTTAAAATGTATTCGTTTCAGAACGATTCTTTCTGAACATCATTACTACATAATGTTTTGCTGTCATTAATCGCGGATACATATTATCTCCTGCAATTTATGAAATATTACTTAATTTTCTTATTAAATAAGTTTATTTTATTACAAAAATCTATAAATTTGCACTTTCCTATTATTCTAAAAGTTTGTAGTGTTTTTAGATACTTTTATTTACTTACAATTGTATAGGCTTATTACAACTATATCATATTTGGATAAAATAATAAATAAAAATGTCTGTGAGTGAAAAAGTGTCGCTTTCTGACGCTTTAAGCAACGTCGATGTCTTGGATGAATTAACACTGCCCGGTAGGTTTTGTAACATTAGTTATACATTATAGTACTTATAACGGAAGCTTTTCGTCATTAGTTAATTCTACAATAAAATGGATAAAGAATGTTATTTCTATATAATTTGTAATAATTTATTACATATTTTGTAATTTTTTTGTTTTTTTTACCTGCACTTAATGATGAAATGGTTGGAGAGTGGAGAAAAGAGTGATTTATCACTTAATTTTCTGTGCTTTTATGTTATGTTTTGTATCTTAAAGATACGAGCAAATGAATCCTTAATTAGGTATTTGTTGCATGTCTATGATTATATTAAAGAGGTCATCTTACTTGCTTTTTATCTCAGATTTAAATATGAACTGTGGGTTCAATATTTAATAGGGGGATGAATATACTACTTCTAGTACTCTGCTCTTGTAAAAGAAGTGCAGAATAAACTTCCAATACTCCATACAAATTAATTTAGTCGGAAAGTGTAAAACAGAATGTTGTGACACAAGATTTTCTCTACCTATATTTGAAAAGGTTATTAACTGGCAACAATGTTGTTATTTTTAAACAGTTTTAAAGTGTTATTCCACACTTAGGAAAGAAAAATACTCATTTAGGTAACATATAAAAATTTGAATGTGAACCCGTGCCTCCTGGAAACCGACCAGGCGCTCTGACCACTAAACCATACGTTCTCGCCAAG